>APFE030855288.1:57740-89172 GCA_000404065.3 Pinus taeda | reverse complement strand
ATATATATGTATATATAAATTGATATGAAAAGAAAAATAAAAATAAAATGCCAAAATGACCCAAATATGAAAAACAAAGATATTATTGGGTATAAAAAAGAGGCAAGCTGCTGTTATGAAATTTATAAAAAGAAAAATCAAAGATTGCAGCTGTGTATATATTCATAATGGACATATTGCTGTGTTTTTGGTCTATAAAATCGTGTTGCTGTGCTGCCCAAAATAAACTCTGTTTTCCCTTTTTTATCATTCCCTTGAAGTTGTCAAATCTCCTTTTGATAAAAATACAAGTGAAGCTCTCTTTCCCTTATCACTAAATGCATATGAATCCCGTCCAGATAGCAGAGTTTGCTTCATTAAAGGATAAAAATCAAATGGATAATGCTGCCCCATACCCCCTGTCATAATATATGTTCTTTCCCTTGGTCCCTATCATACATGGTTTCGTTGCAAATGATTTCTTAAAAATGATAAGATGGTATGTGTTACATTTTGTGAATTTTCCCTAAAAATCCCTGTTTTTATTTCCCATTCCTTATTAAAAATCCCTCCCCTAACAGTTCCCTTATGATTTTTCCCCTTGAAAACAGCATACTTCTCAGTATTTTTGCAGGCAAGGGCAGCGGTTTACTTTATCTATTTTCTCCACTTTGCTCAAAAGCACCATGTCAACCACTGAAACCTATGAGCAAGGTTATTACCGGTCTTCTTCCACAGAGGTTGAGGTACAGCGGAGGCCTCGTAGGGGAGGCAAAGGTGGTCATCATAAAAGAGAGGAAGGATGCATGTTTGCAAGGCGAAGATGAAAATTCTTCAAAGGAGGTTGACCAAGGCTCCCAAAGGAAGAAGAAGACCAACCCGCTCAGTATCTTCGACGAGGCTTCTCTCACTCACCATGGTACTCATTATCTTCCTCCAAGCAGCAAACCCAAGAGATTTTGAGGATTTTGAGGCATTTTTGGCATTTTTTTGAATTTTACAGGTTTTGGCCACTCGACTCGTCTCACCCCGTACAAGACGAGTCGTCGATACAGCTCGGAACGGGGAAAACTCTACATGGTTGGATTTTTCTTGTAAAAGTACACTTTCCTATGGAAGGGTTTCAAATTTTGTGAAGATTTGGGCAGCCAAAAGCTCAAAATACAACCAAATTTTGACTTTCTGCCCCTTTTTTGAGTTGCAGAAAGAAGTCTTGGGAGATTTGATTTTTGAGGGGTCAAATCAACTCCAAATTTATAAATTCTAGTTGGGTTGGAAAGTAGACTTCCATAACTTTCCAACGAGCTATCCTGCACTTGATTTGGACTCCGGGAAGGCCCTCAAATAGTGCTGCCAAAAGGTGTGACTAGTCAAGCCAGAGGTGCGACCAGTCAAGCAAAATTTGCCAGTTTTTGACCAGTTCGGCCAGCTAAGCACAGTTTTCACTTGGGTTGATTATTTAGGCATGTAATTGATGGATTCTAGTGTAAATTTCATGGCATTAGATGCTTTTACTCTTCTTTACCTCTTCTAGAAGCTTCTTTGATGTAAAAAGTTAATATTTAATGCATGGATAGGCTTCCTAACTTTTAGAGGCAAGTTGTTGTGCTGGCCTATTATCTAGTGACTGATTTAGAATTAGTTGTAACAGCTCCTAGAAAGCTGAGCTCGACCCCTAGAGGTGGGGGAAGAGGTTTGACCTTCTATATTATGCCTTCTCTTTCTCATTTTCATGGTTGGACTCTAGAGGGAGAAGTGCTATTGTATTGTTTACTTGTCTTTTCTGCAATTTGAGGAAAAGGAAGGCCAGGGTTTTGCAGACTTCATTGTGGATTCTTGTGAATTATTATGTTGATGGTGTGTTTCCTACTGTTATTGTAAGTGTGTTTATGTGTTCCATTTCTTAATCTCTTGCTGCTATTTAAACAAAAGAAGTAATAAAGTTTGAATTCATGCATGCCATGCTCAGCTTTCAATTTTGTTTAAAGTTTATGTTTTCCACTGTCTAGAGAGGATTCGAATTCATTGTTCGCCCTCTTTAGCCTTCTCTCCTTTCCTCTTTGATCATCTCTTTCAGCTAAAGGCATCAGCATAAACTCCTACCTTGCCCCAAAGACCCACCTGCAAAAACTGAGCTCAATCCCCGCACCCTGAATTGCACTCCCTCCAATTGCCACCCCAAAACCCAAAAACTTTAAATCAATCCCCCTTATCAGTTTATTAGCCTAAAATCCTTGTTCCTAATTGGTCAACTCATCCTATTGACAAAATTCACCGAGTTTTGACCCGAGAGAGCCTTCTCATACCTCGTAGGGCTAGCTACAAGGTGAAATGGTTTGATGTAGCTTTGAGGTTTGTCTATCTCAGCCTAGGTGAAATCTCAAGCGCTAACATGTTCATCATCCGTACCCGTGTGAAATGCATCAACAAGCGGATATGATACGAATACAAACGTGAAAATCTGCCCTCACAGGTGAAATAGCGAATGATGAGCCTCATCAAGGGCGCATACTCATCCTTCAAGAATCTGAAAGGAAACACACCAGTTACCTGCCTCATATATACAGGTTTAATGTAGGGCTCATAATGAAATCTGTCCAATAGCTGGCGCTTGTTCCACTCTTCTCCAACATTGGGTATCCCTGTTGCTTGAGCAACAATCTCAGGTGACAATGTAAAATCCACTCCTGCAAGATTCACATGCCCGTTGTGCAGATGCAAAACAAACAATCGGACCAATTCCCTGTGGTGCTGAATTTGAGAAATTCTCTCACAATATTCATAGCATGATTGATATTGGAAACATGTGACTGCAAGTGAACAAGCTTGCAAATAGGCCAAAGAGGTGGGCTCCTCTCTCACATACTGACCACCTTTACCACCCCTGTGAGGCCTTCTTGGCACCTCAACCTCTGGTGTTGACTCACGGTCATCACTTTGCTCATAGTCGGTTTCGGTTTCTGACATGGTTTCAAGAGCAAAGTGGGTGAAATGTACTGCTGCTTCTACTCAAAAACCTATTGTTTTAACTGTTGAAATGTTGCTTCAAGGGGACAAATAACACAAGGGAGATGTTAGGGAAGGGAAACTTTTGAGGGAACTGAGGGAAAATATAAGTAAAAGGGAATTTAGGGAAGGAATCATGACATATACAACATCATACAATTATAATTTGCAGGGGTTTTATGGGAAGTAGGGTTTAGGGTTATGTTATTGAATTTTAGGGATAGGGATAGGGTTTTAGGGCTTTTGGTATTTTTGTTAGGGAGATTAGGTGAAAATGACAAGGGAGATGGTAATGGGATGTGGGGAAAAAATGGGGGTGAAAAGGGATGACCTTGAGCAGCAAAAGAAAAACCCCAGCCTTACTTGCACTTTGACATTTGTAAGCAAAATAAACATGAACTTCTCATTTCAAAATGATGACATTTAAATGCTCATTCAAGCTTTAGCAAGCAATATAATTTTATGTTTGGAGGCCTACCTGCAACTTTGAAGAGATTTGGGGTCGATTTGAGGTTTGAAGGCAATTTTTCTATGTGTAAACCCCAACGCGTAGCGCGCGGGTCCTGACGCGTAGCGCGCGCCCAACGCGTAGCGCTTGTGTCTTTTTCCCACTGCGATGACTGCCCCGACGCGTAGCGCCTGCCCAACGTGTAGCGCGCAGGTCCTGATGCGTAGCGCGCATGATCTCACAGCAACTTCGCCCAGTTTTTTCACTAAGTCGCCTTTCACACTTGATCTTGGAGTCTTGGAGGCAAATAATGATAAAATGAAGGGAGGGGGGCTTTTATAAACTTGATTTGAATTAATTTCCCCTCAAACCCACTTTCTAATGTTTATAACATGGCACTTTTCAAAATATAAATGCTGCTGACTTATGGTTTCCTTTTTGTCCTGAAATTGGTTGAAATGATGCTTTTTCTTGAAAACTTTTGCAGAGGTAGATTCTGAGGAGTCTTGGCAAAGGGGACCAGGGCCGCATGCTGACTTCTGGAGAATTTAATTTTTTTACAAATTTTTACAAAAATGAGAAAATGACCTTGCCTTCAAAAACAAAGTTTTTGAACTCAAGGTAAAAATTAGCTATACAATATGAAATCATCTGAAGTGATGCTTTGATGGACATCCTCTAGCCTGCTGGGCATTTATTGACCTTAAAAACATGACCTCAAAGACAAATTGGACTAAACCCTAGACTTAGGGCCTTGACCTCATAACAAGACCAATGACCTTGTAAAGAATTTATTGACTGAAACAAACTTAAGCCAGCAGTGCCAAAAGGGGAATAAAAGACACAAGCTCCTCCATCAGGGTTATGGCATGCCTAATGGAATGCAATAAGATGACACTGATGAGACACCTACTTATGCAAATGCAAAGATCTTTGATCGCTGATGGAGGGCTTCTAGACCGACTCTAACAAGAAGAAGTTGGATTGGAAGGCAAAGAACACAAAACGATTATGTGTCTCAAATTCAGTATTATTGAATGTATCAAGGGAAGCTATGACGAAAGATTTGTGGGACAAGTTAGGGACTTTGTACCAATCTAAGTCTCTGGTGAATAAACTGTTCCTATGGAAAATTCGTATAACCTAAGGATGAAAGATGGAGACTTGGTGACAAAGCATCTAAATGCATTTAATACTCTGGTAAGTCATTTATTTTCTGTTGATATTAAAATTTCATATGAAGATAAGTGCATTAGTTTGTTGTGTTCTCTACCAAATTCGGGGGATAGTCTGGTTATTGCAATAGGTAGCAATGCAACTGCCTTGCAGTTTGGTGAAATAGTCTCATCCTTGCTGATGAAGGAGATGAGATGGAAAAATATGGAGAGCCAGAATGGTGATTTCTTGTCTGTACAAGGACGGCCCCAAAATAGAAACAAAAATAAGTCATCGAGTGGGAGATCTAAATCTAGAGGGAGATCTAAATCTCCAGGAAAACCTGTAAAGGTGGTGTATTGGAAATGCGGAAAGTAAGGGCACTAAAAAAGGGACTATAAATCTAAAGTTCTTGACAAAAGAAAGGGATTTGATGATGCTCCTTCTACAGAGGTGAAAACCACCTCAGATGAAGGTGGGGATGTGTACTTGGCTTCTTCAAGTACACATGTAGATCATGGCATGATTGATTGACTCAGGTGCATCCTTTCACTACACTCCCCATAGAGAGTGGTTCTGCAAGTATGAGAAATATGATGGTGGTGATGTATTCTTAGGGGATGATAGGAAGACTAGAATCGTTGGTCGCAGAAAAGTAAAGTTGAAGTTACAAGGTGGAAGAGTTAGAACAGTTCCGGGTGTTCTGCATATTCCTGCATGGGCCAGAAATTTGATTTCTATAAGCAAGTTGGATGATGCAGGTGTAAAAACAATGTTCAAGAAAGATACCTACAAGATGGTTCGGGGAGCACCGGTATTGATGTGGGGAGTTTGGATTGGAACTTTGTACAAGCTGCAAGGTAGCACTATTGTTGATGGGTGCAACAGTTCTGTGGTTCCTGAAAATGGAGCAAAAAATCTAGTGGTCTCTAGAGAAAAGGCCATGCTATGGCATCAAAGGCTTGGACATATTGGTTTTGTGCATGGTTTTCGTACATGGTTTTGGGCGCGATGGTTTTCGGTCCATGGCATTGGATGCTTGGGCATGTATATATATGTATTGTAACATATGAAAAGAACATAATGAAAAATCAATCTGGTAGTCCCAGTTTTGGGATCCAGGGGAAAATATTTGTCTATATGTGTTTTATGTGTTATGTTCTCGCATTGTTTATTTTCTGTGTTTTAGAATTCGTATGCAGGTAATTTCTGTACGGGGTTAAAACCTACAGTTATTTGAATATGAGGAAATGGATGAATGGAAGAAGGTCAAGTTTGTATTGACAATATTGAAGGGACATGCAACTCTTTCGTGGGATGGTGCAGACATAGAAGAGGAGAAAGAATAAGAAAAATATTAAGAGCTAGGATAGAATGGTGGCAGAGCTTAGAGGTAAATTTCTACTCAAAGATTACCAGCTGAATTTGTTGAGAAGTATGCAAAACCTTAGACATAGAGGTATCACAGTTAGGGAATGAAAAGAGGAGTTCTACAAAGTAAACATTATAGTTGGATATGCAGAAGTGTTTGCAAAGAAGAATACAAGGTACATCAACATGCTCACACTGGACATTCAAGATGAAATACATATATTGTCTCCAAGTAATGTAGAGGAAGCATAACAATTGGCTTTGAAAGCATAGGAGTGTTGAAGAATCTAGGGCACATGTAGTTAATGAGATTATTCTTGACTTGATAATTATTTGTGAGGCATTTTTAATTTTCTTATTAGCACAATCTTCTCTTTGACATTATTAGAGTGTGGGTTTCTTATTTCATCAAATAGCTATGAAAAAAAAGAGACAAGAACGCAAGATGTTGGCATTCTTCCAGGGCCAAAACCTCTCCCTCTTGGAGAGGAAAACCCACACATAATTATGCTTAAAGAGATTCCAATTGACGAACACCAAGACCATGACCCTTGAGTTACTATGCCACTCCAAGACCAAGACACCAATACTCTTCTTTGTCACTGTTGAGATAATCATCATTGCTGCACCACTGAGGTCATCATCAAGATATTCACTACTGCTGCAATATCTTTGCACTTTCATCGAGGTCTTAACTGTACCACTGATATATTCTTAAGGTCTGTACCTAGGCCCGCTGAGGTCATGACTGTTGCTCCTTCATTGTGATCATAACCTTTTGACAAAGTCTCCATTGAGATCATATCTATGCTTATGATCATGACTATAGAGAGTGTTACTATGGGACCTTCTTTTCCGAATTCTGCCTAGATTGTGTACACTGATGTGGGATCTCTGATATTATTATCAACACTGCTATTGTAAATCCTTTTAACATTGGTCTATGTTTTATATATCTTACCTTGATTTAAAAATAAAAAATAAAATACTCAAGTAAAAAAGAAAAAGAAGATGAAAGGTAGTTCAATTTTGATCATATTGAAATGATTTAGTTCTTATTAAGGACTAATCATTAGTGCCAAGAACTTGACATAAGTTTCATTCAACGAAGGTGGGACCGTTTGTCGAGGGCTGCAAGGTTAAAAAACAAATAAGTTGAATGTCGGAAATGAGTTAAAGTGATGGGGCCTGCACGATGGTGCAAACCCGAAACCACAAACTGCTCGATGGTTATCATAAGGGGTGCCCCCGCGAAGACTTCTAGTCAGGCGCGTTGACCTCATATCAATGGCCAAGATTAACTACGCGACCACTACTCAGAAATTTGACCCGTAGATAGAAGTACCTTTGCAGTCTCGTCATCGAGTGAGCCAGTTTTGTCATCAAGCGAGTTGAACCCCACCCATTCCTTCGCCATGTCATTCCCCTTTTGCCAATTTTCATCCTAATTTGTCCAATCGTTCATTAAATTCATCCAGCCAAGAAATTAAAATTCCCACGAAAACAATAAATGTTGTTTTCCATCTGCTGTTATTCCATCTTACCTATAAAATCTCATTCCCGAGTCATTATTTTTTACTTGTCCTCTTGCTCTAGCTGTTGAAGACTCTGAAAACTCTAGCTAGCGTCCCAGTCATCATAACCCATTAACACCAAATATGTATATCAAAATTAGTCATCATATAACTATTAAAATGGCCCAAAAGATTACTTTAACTAGATCATCCTCGCATATTCCCCTCATGGAAACAGAAAGGGATATATTTGATACTATCTATCCTGTAAACCACCTTGAATTTTATCAACATAGTCATATAAACTAGCCCAATTCTCCCATTTATGCTATTGTAATAAGGTCAAGTGTTTTGTCAACATTTGTCCCTTAGACCGGTCTTTTTCCAAATTTTATCAATTGGTTAGTCTCAACAATGTATCCTCATAAGTGCTTTGTTATGAACAGATCAGGATAAAATAATTTTTAGCAAAGAAAAATCTAAATGAAGTCAAGGAAGTAGTGACGAAGTTCAATGTCATTTTTGACAAAAGAACCAAAGCTGGTCTACCATCCTATTGGGACTAGCAAGGAAATTTTTTTCCTTAGGAAACATATGAAACATTACTGGTGGAGGCTAAAAGAAAAATTAGTTCCACACATGAGAAAACTGCAGTGCTGAAAGGAATTACCATTGTGAACTATTTGCATAAAGATTTTCAGCTCCTCTAGATGATGAAGACTCTTTTCATTGGGAAGCCAACATACAACAAGGTTACCAATTTCAGGATGGCACATGTAAAGTTTATCAAATATCCCAACACAAGTACCAAAACTTAAAGGAAATGCAGGGAATGGATGTATCCACAGGAAAACACTACAGAAGCAAAACCTTCTACAATCCCACAGTCACAGATTATTGAATGATAAAGTGTTTTATTTCTTAATAGTTTTTATTTTTATGAAGTCGTGTAATTTTTATGTTTTAATGTAATGATCGAATGTAAGGTAGTTTAGGAAGTTGATAGTTCCCATAACTATCCTTTTGAATTTTTTTATAAAAGAACTTGAAGAAGATGAATGGAGGTTCTTGAATTTTGGCACCTTAGGAGAAACTACATTTTTGTATTTTGGATCTTCATAAGATATTGAATAAAGCTTTTCACAGTGTTTCCAGAAATTGTTGGGTATGATTTGTCTTCTATGTTACATCTTCTATGTTATTTTCATCATCGAAAAGAATTGAAGCAGTCAAACCTTAATTTTTCAATTTTGTGGTTCTAAGTTTCTATAAATTTAAGGTTAAAAATATTTTTAAAAGTGCTCTTCTTTTCAAATTCCATTTCCTTCCAAGTCAAAGATAAAAGATTTTGTATAAACAACCTGTTATCTGAAACTTTCACCAGCACTTCTTACTATTTCTTGTTCATTTTTATTCAACATTTGAAGGCCACTTGAGAGGTATTATTCATATATTCAAGACTAAAGGGTTTAAAATAAATATTCTGAGGTTTTACAAGATGATGGGACAACAAATCAATCAATTTTCAATTTTCAGTAAATGTCTCGGGCACTAATCCCTACTCAATTAGAGATAGTCCCTCAAGGTACAACATTTTTTGGCCTCATTGTCAGGGAACAAAGACTTGAAGTAATTTTTCCTTGGTTTTTATTAAGATTGTTTCTTTGATTAGTGAGGAAAGAAAGTGATTAGGTTGAGTTTCTCATCAAAAAGTAGACCTGGCTCCAAAAAGACCACACACAAGGTCAGATACCTTGTAGCAGAAAGCCCCTATTCTTTCTGACCCAGAAAAATTAATTTCTAGGAGAGATTGGAAGCCTAAATAACCACTGACTCCAAACCCTACTTTGTCTGCTCCCAGTACTAGTTATGTTCATCAATTATCTGTCTTTCATTAAGAAGAAGTGATAAGAAATCTCGACTTTTTCAAAGAGGATTATACATCTCCACAAATAGTTTTTCTTGAACCAACTTTGGAAGAAAAGTCCTTTGAGTCAGTTTCATTTTATTTTCCAGAATTTCAAGAAGTTATTGTTAGAGTCAGTCTGGTCAGCCCTCCGTCAGAGATCAAAACCTCTTTTGTTGCATTTCATTTTAGGTGTCTCATTCAGCTCGATCATCTGCATTCCATTAGGAGCATTGATCTTCTGACAGAAGAGTCTTGTCTCCATACTTCCCTCATGTCATGTACCTCCTGGTTCGTGTCTGATCATCAAAGTTCATCAAAGTCAATTTTGCAGTCATTATAGATGGTCTTTTGGTCAGCCAAGAGTTATTTCAGTCATTAGGTCTAGGGTCTCGCAAATTTTGTCTTCAAATATGCCAGCAGGCACATGAGGATGTTCCTAATAAGTTTTCATTCCAAAATTTTCACTATCAATAATGCTTCAGAATGATTCTTCTTCAAAGCTCTGTTTTGAAGAGAAATCGTTAAATTTATTGTTTGTAATAAATATGTAATTTTTAAAGTTTTTCAGTCATGGAGTATTTCAGGCGCAGCCCTGGTCATCCTTTGCCGAAATCCAATGCCAACCATTCCTGCAAAAATTGACAAAAGTTTCATCATTCAAGTCAAAAGTCAAAATGGAAACAAAATCAGAGTTTGTATTAAAAGTGAAAAGTGCAAAATTCAAAACGTAAGAAAGTGGGTTATTGAAATTAAAAATCAAAGTCATTGGGCATATAAGATGTTTGTGGTGTTTGAAACAATCCATTGGTATGCCAAAGAAACCAAAGTGATTGTGGAGAAATGAAAACAGAGGTTTGAAGAACCGACTGTGGGTGAAAAGTAGGTCGCGGTGCATAGATCCGCACATCACTGTGTAAGTTATAACGTGCGCGACACACGTACGGATCGCGGCGCACTGGGTTATGCGCGTGGCGCACAGAGCCAACAACTGGATTTTGTCATGCCTTCAAAGGAATTTCAACTCTTTCCTCCCATTTGCCCCGAGTTAGTCCGATTGATCTTGCAATTGTTGTTGAATAGTGTTTGGTTTGGTTCAAAGTTTGATTTGAAGAAATTTGAATGTCAAAATTTAAACCCTATCCTCTCATGAAAAACTGCTCTTAGGGTTTGAATTTGAGTATTAAAAATTGCTTTTGGTGCCGAAATAATCTAAACCCTATTTCCCTTTCCCATCATTGTAATCACATCATCATTTCAATCCCCTATTCCCTTATAATCCCAAGTCACTCATTCCCATTTATCCCTATCCCTATCCCTAAACCCTACAATATCCCATCCCTATCACTTTTCCATATCATTTTCAAAAAATCCCCAAACCCCAGATTCCTAAATATAGTCAAGTGACTATTATTGCATTTGATTGTAATTACATATTAAATCCTACTTGACAAAGCTCCACTACACCCACTGTTCATATTTCCCACATTCCTTTCCTATTTGGCACACATTTGTCAATTGGAAACAAAGCATCAAATTCTCATTTTCAAACAAGTCAAACATTCACTTGGCATAGACTTATAACACCATGACAGACACTGAGTCATCATATGAAAAAGACAGAGATTCTACCACAGAGTTTCATGCACCAAGGAGGCCTCGTAAGGGCGGCAAACATGTCAGAGAAGAGCCCACCTCATTGACTCAATTTCAGGCTTGCCCACTTGCTATGGCATGTTTCCAACAACAATCATGCTTTCAGTATTGCGAGATGATTGCTCAGATTCAACATCATCAGGAATTGGCTCGGTTGTTTGTTTTTCATTTGCATAATGGTCAGGTAACTCTCGCTGGTGTAAATTTCACCTTGACACCAAAAACCATTTCTCAAGAAACAAGAATACCAAATGTAGGTGAAGAGTGGAACAAAAGACAGCAGGTAGAAACCATATATCAGGGCTAGCTATGTGAGACAGCTCAGCAGGGTGTTCTTATTCCGGTTTTTGAAAGAATCCTATGCGCCGTTGATGAGACTCATTATCAGATATTTCAGTTGTGAAGGCCGCTTCTCATGCCTCTATGCATACCATATCAGGTTATTGATGCATTTCACAAGAGTGAAGATGATGAACATTCCATATTTCATGTGCCGAAACATCAAGAGGATGACTACTCTTGTACAGAAGAAGACTCCTGAACAGTAGTACAACAACATTTACCACTATGCGCTCATAAAGATCATTGTTGTACATCAACTTGGCTTGCACGGTATCATATGGGAAGACTTCATTACCCATGAGTTCTTCACAGCTTCAACAGCTCATCAAGAGGTTGTTCATGATGCAGGTGAACCTTCACATCAGTATGGAGGTCAGGAGGCGGAGACTACTAGTATGCCGACATATGTCACCTATCAGAGAGGCATGAGAGGATTGTTTGCAGCAGATCGACGAGTACTATCTCCACTTGGGGTGGAAGGGGTCTCGTTGCCGTCATCAGTAGCACAGGTACAGGTACAGGACAAAGGCAAGAAACCTATGTAAGATGAGAGCCCTTCAGGAGGCCAAGACACTGATTTCATACTCATTGATGATGATGTGAGCTCTCCTAGCTCAAAGCTGAGGGAGATTATTCAAGAGCAAAAGGCCAAGATAGATGCATTGACCGACAAGTTGCAGAGAGCTCAATGGGTCATAAACTATTTGGAGCAGCGAAACAAATAATTGGAGGATTAGCATACAGTCATGGAGTTACAAAACATTCATAAGAACTGCCAAGCTGCCCAAAGACGGAGGGTGGAGTTCACTTCGCTTGAGCAAGAGATCAATGCTGATCGGGAATCTTGGCTTGAGATGATCAAAATTCATCTTGAGACGCTGTTGGTGAAGGCAAACAAGGACAAGGACATGCTCAGGCACATGAAAAATCATTATTGGGCACAAACTTATGTTTGCAAAGCGAGGATCAAAATCCTGAAGGCAAGACTAAGGAGGGCACTAAAACGACGCAAAAGGCATGATAGGCTCTGAATCTTGGCCAGGGATTCTTTGGATGAGCATGATACTGGATGATGGACCTTCAGTCCAAATTTCAGCAAATTTGGAGAAAATTTTGTCAATTTTGAATTTTTTTGGCTTCAAAACAGATTTTCCTTCCCAATGCGTAGTGCCACTTGGCGCGCGCTTATAATTGGAAGATCCTCTGGAGGAAAACTTTGCATTTCTAGATTTTTTATGAAACTTTATGCATGCTCATGAATTACCTAAGGATTTCATCAAGTTCTGGGTTGTCTAAAGGGTAAAAAACACACAAACAATGACCTTTCTGCCACCTTTTGCACCCACAGGAAGCAGTGTTGGGAGATTGGATTTTTGGAGGGGTAGGTGGACACCAAATTTAGAAATTCCACTTTCTTTGGAAAGTAGACGGGCAGGGCTTTCCAACGAGCTATCATGAGCTCAATTTGAACTTCGGGAAGGCCCTCAAAATCAGCCTAAAAGTTGTGATACGCATATAGATTTCAAGCGCGGCGCATAGGGAAATTTGGCCTATTTTTTCACTCAGCAGCTCAGAATTTCACCTTTTGACTAGTTTCACTTTTCCATGTCACTCTTGAGTTATCTTGATGTAAATTCATGACTTTGATGTAATTTTGGCACATTGTTACTCATCCATGTAGATTCATTCACTAAAAAGTGAAAAGATAGTGAATGAATCAGTTTCCTTTCATATAGAGGCAAGTTGTTTCATTGCCTATTTTTCAGTTCCTTGTTTAGATATGGTTGAAACAACTCCTAGAATGATGAGCTCGAACCCTAGAGGCATGGGAATGAGTTAGGCTTGTCTATATCATGTAATTTCTTAGTCATTTTCAGGGTTGGACACTTGGGATTGTTTGGCACTCCATTGTACATTTGATTTCTGCATTTTTGGCAAAGGAAAAACTAGGGTTTGCAGCACTTTTTGGGATCCTTGTGGCTTTGTGTTTTGATGGTGTTCTTCTCTATGTAATTTTTAAGTTCACTGATATTTATGTGTACCATTTCCTTTCTCTTTTGCTTCTGAAATTAAACAAATGAGCGGCAAATGTAGAATTCATTAGTCTGTTGTGCTCTTCCTGTTAGTTTTGTTTAATTCTCAATGTTTTCTTTAGTTTGAAGAGGATTCTTGATACCCTCTTTCCCTCTTCAGCTTCTCACCAGTTTGAACCATCCACCTTTACAAATCAAAGCATCAAAACAATTGCCTTTCTTGCCCCAATCAGAACTCTGCAAAACTGGCCTTCATCCTCGGACCTGAATTTGCCTTTCCATTGATTCCAACAAAACCCCCAAAAAATCAAATCAAATCCTTGCACTATATACCTAGCCTAAGATCAGTAATTAAATCAGTCATCTCAAGCCTTTAGTGACCATAATTCGCTAAGATTGACCTGGAGAGAGCCCTCTCCTGTCCTGGTAGGGATAGCTACCAGGCTGAGTGTGGTTTGATGTTGGCCTTGGATCCTACCTTTTCAGCCTGAGGTAAATCTAGGCACTAACATAGTGGCGACCATACTGGGGAAGAAAGTTTATTTTCATTGTTTGGCTTTGTAGACTAGAGACGAAGCCTGAAGATTAGCCTAGTGGCCTTTGAAACGCTTTTTCTTTGCATTAGCGTAAGTAGATAAAAGCTACTTCAGTCAATCTCCGGTCTAGTTTATAAACTGAACATCTGATCTAAACGATCACCCTAGTACATGAATCAAGTTAGATCTAATTGTTGATGGTGGATAGCAGTTAGACACATATGAAGGCTGAAATCATTCACCTAGCGACTCTAGTGTTGAAGAATCCCAAGGTTCAGAATTGTTATGGCGATTCTACTCTTCAAGAACTAGTAGCTTGAAGAATTTCTTGGTGAAGTCATTGTTATCAAAATGGTTTCGCTGGATCGAAGGTATGCTCCCATGAGCCGAGATCACATTCCAGGTTTTTCAAATAAAATTCCTAAGGTAGATTGGCAAAGGAATTTGCCTACATTCAAAGATGATAATAGGAAGGATGCTGATTTACATCTGGTTAGATTTCACATACATATTCACAAGTTGAAGGTTGATTTTCCTGAAGATTGCTCGATGAAGATATTGATGGCCACTCTGGAAGGTGAAGCCCGATCTTGGTATGAAAGTTTGCCACCTGCTTTTATTTACTGTTTGAAGGATTTTCATACCATGTTCTTTGAAAGGTATAAAGAATCTTATCCATCCTTAACCTTAGTTCGGGACTGCTGTAGCCATGCTCATAGTTTTATTGAAAGTCTTGAGAAAGTTTATGAAGATGATGACTTCATGGACGATGAGATCATGGAGGCTCTGTACAAAAATCCATTTCAGCAGCATAAAGAGAGCTTAGAGGACACTCATCAAGATTCTCAAGAAACTTTGCAACTGGATCAAGATCTTCGCACAATGGAAAATGATGAAAGAGAAGGTTTTATTTCAGATCTGTCCATAGAAGAAGACAGTGTGCATGAAAGTCAAGTTTAAATTTCAGAATGTGATAAAGTAAAGTCAGCTTTTTCAGATCTAGATTCAGATCGTGATGATGAAGACTACCTTGTTTTGAATCCCATGAAGGAGAGCTCTGTTGTTGAGATCATCTAGAATGAAGAAGACAAAATTACTGACCCAAGCCTTCATGAGGAGGTAATCCAGTCATTTCATGAAACACAAGATGAGATCTTTGTTCAAGTAAGTGAAAAATCTTCTTTCGATAACTCAGTGGTGAATGATAATTTGATTGCCATGTCATATGAAGATGATCCACAATGTTTTCAAATTTCGGAAGATCAGGGAATTGATGACTGTCAGTTAGGTTCTTCATGTTTTGAAATGTTATTTCAAGAAGGCAATCACTGTTTGAGCAAAAGAAAACAAAAAGTCTTATCTCCTTTGTCTGAAGATGAAATAGATCTACTCCTGAAAGGTCAAGTTTCATCCCAAGCTATTGCAGGTCTGCAGTGTGCACATGGTCAAGAAAGTGTTGGTGAAACTTCTTCCTCCTCTGAAAATGATGACAGCCTTGACATTAGCCTTATAGATCAGCAAACACGTAATATTTTCTTTCATGAAGATGACAAGGCTATTATGTATGATAATCTTGAATACTATTTTCTGTTTAAGAATGACCTAGACCATGAAATTGAGGAATACGAGCTTGAGAGAGGCAATATGCAAGAATTTCTCATGGTCGAGGAATTTACAACTGACACTCAGATGGCAGAAGCTTATACCTCTCTGTGCCTTCCTATCACTCAGCAACCAGTTGTTCTTTCAGATCAGAATGAAGGGGGTACTTGTATTTTTGCTGTTGGATCTCAAGACAAGCTAGTGCTTTAGGACTTTCAAGATCCTTTCGACATTATTTTGCAAGCATTAGAGCAGATAGATATTGCCTGGTTAGTTAGCATAAGCCTTGGTTTTAGTTGTTATTGTGAGTTGCCTACATTTACATCGTTCTACCTGCTCGGGGAAACTCAGAGCAAAATTTCAGTATGTAGCCATCTACTGGATTGGTTACATTGGAAGGCTCACTACACATGATTGTACATGTTTCATCAGTAGGAAGGTGGTTGTCATCATGATTTGAAGTTCTCAAATCTCGATGCTCTGCTGCCATTTAAAAGCTTTGTAAGGACTTGTTTCAGTTAAGTCAATCTTGAGTCATTTTTTGTTTCAGTCAGTTTAAAGATAGTTTCAGTTGAGTGTCCAGTTTCAGCTTTTGAGAGTCTTGTTTTAGTTTTGGATTAGTCAGTTCAACTATGAGTCTCGAGTGAAAGTTTCGTAGTAATTGGTTTTTGGGTGTTTTGAAGTCATTGACTCCATTGCCCAATGGACAAAGGCACTGCCTACTCTCCCAGAAATCTGTAGTTCTTGGCACCTCCAAGGAGCTACCATCCCCATTGGAGCCAATGTTAGAGTCGGTCTAGTCAGCCCTCCGTCAGAGATCAAAACCTCTTTTGTTGCATTTCATTTTAGATGTCTCATTCAGCTCGATCTTCTGCATTCCATTAGGAGCATCGATCTTCTGACAGAAGAGTCTTGTCTCCATACTTCCCTCATGTCATGTACCTGCTGGTTCGTGTCTGATCATCAAAGTTCATCAAAGTCAATTTTACAGTCATTATGGATGGTCTTTTGGTTAGCCAAGAGTCATTTCAGTCATTAGGTCTAGGGTTTCACAAATTTTGTCTTCAAAGATGCCAACAGGCACATGAGGATGTTCCTAATAAGTTTTCATTCCAAATTTTTCATTATCAATAATGCTTGAGAATGATTCTTCTTCAAAACTCTGTTTTGAAGAGAAATCGTTAAATTTATTGTTTGTAATAAATATGTAATTTTTAAAGTTTTTCAGTCATGGAGTATTTCAGGTGCAGCCCTGGTCATCCTTTGTTGAAATCCAATGCCAACCATTCTTGCAAAAATTGACAAAAGTTTCATCATTCAAGTCAAAAGTCAAAATGGAAACAAAATCAGAGTTTGTATTAAAAGTGAAAAGTGCGAAATTCATAACATAAGAAAGTGGGTTATTGAAATTAAAAATCAAAGTCATTGGGCATATAAGATGTTTGTGGTGTTTGAAACAATCCATTGGTATGCCAAAGAAACCAAAGTGATTGTGGAGAAATGAAAATAGAGGTTTGAAGAATTGACTGTGGGTGAAAAGCAAGTCACGACGCATTGGCAAGTCGCAGTGCATAGAGCCGCACATCACTGTGTAAGTTATAACGTGCGAGGCGCACATACGGGTCACGGCGCACTGGGTTATGCGCGCGATGCACAAAGCCAACAATTGGATTTTGTCATGCCTTCAAAGGAATTTCAACTCTTTCCTCCCATTTGCCCCAAGTAAGTCCGATTGTTCTTGCAATTGTTGTTGAATAGTGTTTGGTGTGGTTCGAAGTTTGATTTGAAGAAATTTGAATGTCAAAATTTAAACCCTACCCTCTCATGAAAAACTGCTCTTAGGGTTTGAATTTGAGTATTAAAAATTTCTTTTGGTGCCGAAATAATCTAAACCATGTTTCCCTTTCCCATCACTGTAATCACATCATCATTTCAATCCCCTATTCCCTTATAATCCCAAGTCACTCATTCCCATTTATCCCTATCCCTAAACCCTACAATATCCCATCCCTATCACTTTTCCATATCATTTGCAAAAAATCCCCAAACCCCAGATTCCTAAATACATTCAAGTGACTATTATTGCATTTGACTGTAATTACATATTAAATCCTACTTGACAAAGCTCCACTACACCCACTGTTCATATTTCCCACAATCCTTTCATATTTGGCACACATTTGTCAATTGGAAACAAAGCACCAAATTCTCATTTTCAAACAAGTCAAACATTCACTTGGCATAGACTTATAACACCATGACAGACACTGAGTCGTCATATGAAAAAGACAGTGATTCTACCACAGAGCTTCATGCACCGAGGAGGCCTTGTAAGGGCGGCAAACATGTCAGAGAAGATCCCACCTCATTGACTCAATTGCAGGCCTACCCACTTGCTATGGCATGTTTCCAACAACAATCATGCTTTCAGTATTGCGAGATGATTGCTCAGATTCAACATCATTAGGAATTGGCTCGGTTGCATGATGGTTAGGTAACTCTCGCTGGTGTAAATTTCACCTTGACACCAGAAACCATTTCTCAAGCAATAGGAATACCGAATTTAGGTGAAGAGTGGAACAAAAGACAGCAGGTAGAAACCATATATCAGGCCTAGCTATGTCAGATAGCTTAGCAGGGTGTTCCCATTCCGGTTTTTGAAAGAATCCTATGTGTCGTTGATGAGACTCATTATCAGATATTTCAGTTGTGAAGGCTGCTTCTCACGCCTCTATGCATACCATATCAGGTTATTGATGCATTTCACGAGATTGAAGATGATGAACATTCCATATTTCATGTGTCGAAACATCGAGAGGATGACTACTCTTGTACAGAAGAAGACTCCTGAACAATAGTACAACAACATTTACCACTATGCGCTCATAAAGATCATTGTTGTACATCAGCTTGGATTGCAGGGTATCACATGGAAAGACTTCATTTCCCGTGAGTTCTTCACAGCTTCAACAGCTCATTAGGAGGTTGTCCATGATGCAGGTGAACCTTCACATCAGTATGGAGGTCAGGAGGCGGAGACTACTAGTATGCCGATATATGTCACCTATCAGAGAGGCATGAGAGGATTGTTTGCAGCAGCTCGATGAGATCTCCACTTGGGGTGGAAGGGGTCTTGTTGCCGTCATCAGCAGCATAGGTATAGGTATAGGACAAAGGCAAGAACCCTATGCAGGATGAGGGCCCTTAAGGAGGCCAAGACACTAATTTCATACTCATTGATGATGATGTGAACTCTCCTAGCTCAAAGCTGAGGGAGATTATTCAGGAGCAAAAGGCCAAGATAGATGCATTGACCGAAAAGTTGTAGAGAGCTCAATGGGTCATAAACTATTTGGAGCAGCGAAACAAACAATTGGAGGATCAACATACAGTCATGGAGTTACAAAACATTCGAAAGAACCGCCAAGCTGCCCAAAGACGGAGGGTGGAGTTCACTTCGCTTGAGCAAGAGATCAACACTGGTCGGGAATCTTGGCTTGAGAGGATCAACATTCATCTTGAGAAGCTGTTGGTGAAGGCAAACAAGGACAAGGAAATGCTCAGGCACATGAAAAATCGTTATTGGGCACGAGCTCATGTTTGCAAAGCGAGGATCAAAATCCCGAAGGCAAGACTAAGGAGGGCACTAAAACGATGCAAAAGGCATGATAGGCTCTGAATCTTGGCAGAAGCTTCTTTGGCTGAGCATGATACTTGATGATGGACCTTCAGTCCAAATTTCAGCAAATTTGGAGAAAAGTTTGTCAATTTTGAATTTTTTTTGGCTTCAAAACAGATTTTCCTGCCCAACGTGTGACGCCACTTGGCGCACGCTTATAATTGGAAGATCCTCTGGAGGAAAACTTTGCATTTATAGATTTTTTATGAAAATTTATGCATGCTCATGAATTACCTAAGGATTTCATCAAGTTCTGGGTTGCCTAAAGGGTCAAAAACACACAAAAAATGACCTTTTTGCCACCTTTTGCACCCACAGGAAGCATTGTTGGGAGATTGGATTTTTGGAGAGGAAAGTGGACACCAAATCCAGAAATTCCACTTGGGTTGGAAACTAGATGGGCAGGGCTTTCCAACGAGCTATCATGAGCTCAATTTGGACTTCGGGAAGGCCCTCAAAATCAGCCTAAAAGTTGTGCTATGCATATAGATTTCAGGCACGACGCATAGGGAAATTTGGCCTATTTTTTCACTCAGCAGCTCAGAATTTCGCCTAGTTTTGACTAGTTTCACTTTTTCATGTAACTCTTGATTTATCTTGATGTAAATTCATGACTTTGATGTAATTTTGGCACATTGTTACTCATCCATGTAGATTCATTCACTAAAAAGTGAAAAGATAGTGAATGAATCAGTTTCCTTTCATATAGAGGCAAGTTGTTTCATTGCCTATTTTTCAGTTCCTTGTTTAGATATGGTTAAAACAGCTCCTAGAATGATGAGCTCAACCCCTAGAGGCATGGGAAGGAGTTAGGCTTGTCTATATCATGTAATTTCTCAGTCATTTTCAGGGTTGGACACTTGGGATTATTTGGCACTCCATTGTACATTTGATTTCTGCATTTTTGGCAAAGGAAAAACGAGGGTTTGCAACACTTTTTGGGATCCTTGTGGCTTTGTGTTTTGATGGTGTTCTTCTCTATGTAATTTGTAAGTTCACTGAAGAATGATGAGCTCGACCCCTAGAGGCATGGGAAGGAGTTAGGCTTGTCTATATCATGTAATTTCTCAGTCATTTTCAGGGTTGGACACTTGGGATTGTTTGGCACTCCATTGTACATTTGATTTCTGCATTTTTGGCAAAGGAAAAACCATGGTTTGCAACGTTTTTTGGGATCCTTGTGGCTTTGTGTTTTGATGGTGTTCTTCTCTATGTAATTTGTAAGTTCACTGATATTTATGTGTACCATCTCCTTTCTCTTTTGCTTCTGAAATTAAACAAATGAGCAGCAAAGGTAGAATTCATTAGCTTGTTGTGCTCTGCCTGTTAGTTTTGTTTAATTCTCAATGTTTTCTTCAGTTTGAAGAGGATCCTTGATACCCTCTTGCCCTCTTCAACTTCTCACCAGTCTGAACCATCCACCTTTACAAATCAAAGCATCAAAACAATTGCCTTTCTGGCCCCAATCAAAACTTTGCAAAACTGGCCTTCATCCCCGGACCTGAATTTGCTTTTCCCTTGATTCCAACAAAACCCCCAAAAAATCAAATCAAATCCTTGCACTATATACCTAGCCTAAGATCAATAATTAAATCAGTCATCTCAAGCCTTTAGTGACCATAATTCACTGAGATTGACCTGGAGAGAGCCCTCTCCTGTCCTGGTAGGGCTAGCTACCGGGATGAGCATGGTTTGATGTTGGCCCTGGATCCTACCTTTTCAGCCTAAGGTAAATCTAGCCACTAACAGTTACAACAGTTGATTCTTCAACTTCAAGTCAATCTGTTTCCATTATAAATCAACCAGTTCCTATATCAGTATTACCTCCTCATTTTTTTGTTTTTCAAGTAGGTAATTCTTCTACAACTAACTTGAATTCAAACATGGCTATCCTTGCTTTCCTTCTGAATATATATGTTACCGTAAATATTCCCCAACCGATGAATGCAATGCCCTAGGATTATCTTAAATTGTTGCCTCGTTTCACAAGAGAAGACGAAATCACAACACAAAAACATATTGCTACATTTTGTGCATTTTTCGAAAACTTGAATGTTGAATTTTTAGATGTGGTGATGAGATTATTTGTTTAGTTGTTGGATGGGGAGGCAAGGAAGTGGTTTAAAATTCTTCTTGCTAATTTTAGGAAGAGTTGGAAAATGTGTTTACATGACAATAGGGAGAGAAAAAAGGGCATGGTTATTTTCTAACCAAATTCAATGCTATAAAAAGGAAGCCTTAAGAGGAGGTTAATGAATTCATTAAACGATTTAACAAATTGTATAACAATATGCCTGAATAAATTAAGCCACCTCCTACAGGAAAAAAAGTATTATTTGTAGGATAATTTGATTCTGATTTTGGTTTCACCCTAAGGGAGAGGAGATCTCCTACTCTTGACCAAATACAGACTAATGCCCTTGAAATTGAAGCCAATTTGTTTTCTGCAGTAAAAATTAAGCCAAAAGAATCAGAGTAGGATAAAGGCAAAGGAAAAGAAGAAGAAACAAAGGTTGCCAGTCAGTCAAAAGATTCTCATGAGCATAAATTAAATGAAATGAAAAAATTCATTAAAAGTCTGTCTAATAAATTGGTGAAGATGGAATTGGAAAATAAGAATGCAACAAGACAGTTTCAACAAATGCTAAATATAAATTTTACCCCCAATTCAGGAGACAACCACTATAAATTATGTAGAGGGATAGAAAAGATCAAGATCATATCCAACCTCCCTTATATATAGAAGATGAATATGAAGATGTAGTAGAAGGAACTTCAAAAGAACAGGAAGATCAAATATTTGCATTGTATGGAGCAGAAGAAGATACTATTTCAAGTGAAGATTTAAATTTTGAGTCACAGGTTTCTTTGGATGAAGATGAAATTGAAGAATATTGAAAAAAAATACTGATCTTATGCAAGTAGAATTACATAGGAAATATGACCTTAGATTGAGGAAAAGGTCAAGGGTGTAGGATGGTGTGGAAGAACAAAAATATCCAATGTCTCAACATATGGTGACTCCACAACAACTTCCAAGACAAGTTGATAAAGGAAAGAAACAAGTTGATTTAGTCACAAAGACTACATTTCAACAAGGAGAAATTTCAAAGAAGAAATCAGGTATGGGAGTATTGAATAAATCTACTCAGCAACCTATAGATAATTCTCATGAATTTACAAAACGAAAGGTAAATGATGAAGAACAAGAAAACCTAGTGAAATAAGGTCACTCTTTTAGCTTGGAAAAGGAGTTAGAAAAAATCAAAAATCAAATTCCTTTGATTGAACTGGCTACAACCCCAACATATAAAAAACAGATTTATGAATTCATCAATCTCTCTCAATTCATCAAACTCTCTCAAGATGATCATGTGTCAGGCAGTAAATTTGCAGGAAGAGAGACCAGTGGTAATGTTTGGCCCTCATGTAGAAGAGGTGGACGCTTCCACTCCTCCTTTCTACATTTCTTTACTGGTACATTCTTTTATTCTTCATAACTGTATGTTAGACTTCGGAGCTTCCCATAACTTGATGCCATTATTAGTTATGAAATAATTAAATTTGCAGATCACTAAACCTTACAAGGATCTTTATTCATTTGATTCTAAGAAGGTTAAATGTGTGGGAGTGATTAAATATTTGGTTGTCTCCTTGGCTCAAATTCCAGCCAAAAGTATTATGATGGATGTGGTTGTGGCAGATATTCCAACATGCTTTGGAATGCTTCTTTCTAGGTCCTGGGGGGCTAAGTTGGGAGGAGTGTTGAAGTTGGAATTTACATATGTAATAATCCCTATCTTTGGAGGTGAAGAAAGGAGATTATATAGAGAAACCAGGTTTACTAAAACCATTACAAAAGAGGGTTCTAATAATTCTCTTGTGTACAGTTAGGAAAAGGATGACTTTTCCTGTTTTATGTTGCAAGAAAAAAAAGAAATTGGTAAAGATAGTAAAGTGCAGCTCCCTTCTGTTGGGTTGTGTTATATTCTTTCCACGACTAACCTACCTAGTGAACCGGGGGGTTAGAAGGGGGGCGGCAGCCCCCCCTGTCCAGGGGGTTTGAGGGGGGCGGAGCCCCCCTCTACGGGGTTTGGGGCAGCGCCTCGAAAAAAATTTTTTGGACCCTATATTAGGTTGGGCGAACCTACCTATGGTTTTTCGGTCCATAGTTTTGGATGCGATGGTTTTCGGTCCATGGTATTGGATGCTTCGGCATGTATAAATATATGTTTGTAACATTGAAAGAATATAATGAAAAATCAAGTTGGTAGTCTCGGTTTTTGAGATCCAGTGGGAAATCTCTGTGTATATGTGTTTTATGGGTTATGCTCTCGCATTTTTATTTTCTTGTGATTTAGAATTCATATGCAGGTAATTTCTGTACGGGGTTAAAACCTACACCTTCAGCAGTTGAAAGCAAGGAGTTGACAGTCAGTGCAGTCTGGGAACTATATTTTGATGGTGCTTATTCAAGAGATGGAAGTGGAGCAGGTATACTGTTAATTTCCCCAAAAGGTCGTTTCATTCCTTTTTGTTATAAGTTGGAATTGACTCCACAAATAATATCACTGAGTATGAAGCTTTTATTCTTGGACTAGAAGCTGCTAAATGTTTAGGAATACAATGTATTTCTATTTTTGAGGATTCTGAATTAGTAGTTAACAAATCAAGCATCTGTTGGGCCTTAAATATGCCTATTTTTCCACCGTACAAATACCACTATTCATACCCTAAATTCCTATATGTTTACACTCATTTCATACCATAATTCCTCAACTTGCCTCCAAATCACATCTTACATCTTTTGGTTGATTATCATTAGTTTTCTTAGCCTTTCTATGATTAGAGATGATTTTGTCATGATTTTTCTAATGATGTTTTTTCTGAGTACATTTTCCACAGGGATCCATTACCGAAATTCTTTATCATTCAATTAAACTAGTTGCTATAGGTGAAGTACAGAATGGATAAATTACTCTATATTAAAATCTAAAATTTGTGATCAAATGGGGAACAATATCAAGATTCTAACACATGGGTTTTTTTTAGAGTACCCTCATTTAGGTAACCCAAAAATTGTTTGGAAAAGTTTGTTATTATGAGGAAGTTATGATCTGGGGAAACTTAAGTACAAAATTAGTGCCAGAATTCTCTACATAAGTACATAATCGTTGAACAATTTTGGGTCAGCCATGATTGGGCTAGTTGGTTTCACATTTTAGAAGACCCTAATTTGGCATGTTCTTCCACTCTATGTAGCTTTGATCCATTCCATTCCTTACTTAGTGATTTTTTAAATTGTCCTCTCCAATTTGTTACCGGCTAAACTCTTTAAAATCCCGATGGAGAATACACATAATGATGGTTTTCTGTATAAGGGAGCTTGGAAAATACTGTTAAATAAATTGTGTTGCAAAGAAGCTTTTCGCTCAGAAGATATGGGAGTTGTGATGTCTGAACTCATCCTTTGTTGATCCTTAATATATATTTTTGATTCAACATTTATTTTCCTGTGAGTATTATGGATTTATTTGTTTTTTAAGAGCATTGCGTTAACTTAGACTTGCTTCGGGAATGGCAAGGGCCCACCACCACTTGGAAGCAAGTCCTGTAAATTTCATAGGTTAGAGGCAACATGATTAATTGGGATCTAAGTGTAAAGGATTTTGTTTTGAAATTGTTTGTTAATTAAATCTTAGAATTTCCATTTTGTACCTAAGATGTACTCTGTTTTCTTTGAAGATAAATAGATACTTCACCTCCAACTTGTTGCAATCTAAACAGATTATCTTGATCAACAATTTTATCACATGACTAAACCTTTTGTTACAGGCTTACGATTCAGAGTTTAAACATGCTTTTCAATTGGATAAACAAAGAGATCGATAACTTTGTTTTAAAATCTAAATTAAAATTGATATATTAATGATTTTGTACCTGTTTTCAATTTCATGATGATGAACCATAGAGGTTGGTTCGAAACGTCGATACAATAAAATCATGAATGCAATGACTCTGGAAAATAACACTACACAAAATGAAGATTGCAGAAGCCTCAAATCTACAATTTTTGACCTATACAGAAGGGAGAAATCACAGGATATTCGTGCATTGGAACATGTCGACTCCATTCATTATCTTCCCAACCCTATCCTCTATTTATTGGTTCATTATTCACTGACTTTTTCACACATCTGGTCCTGATGATGATCCACAGAGGTTGGTTCGAAACGTCGATACAATAAAATCATGAATGCGATGACTCCGGAAAATAACACTACACGAAATGAAGATAGCAGAAGCCTCAAATCTACAATTTTTGACCTATACGGAAGGGAGAAATCACAGGAAATTCGTGCATTGGAACGTGTCAGCTCCATTCATTATCTTCCCAACCCTATCCTCTATTTATTGGTCCATTATTCACTGACTGTTTCACACATCTGATCCTGATCGAAACGTCGATACAATAAAATCATGAATGCGATGACTCTGAAAAATAACACTACACAAAATGAAGATCGTAGAAGCCTCAAATCTACGACATTTAACTCCTCAGGCATGGGGGAGAAGGGGACCTTTAGTTCAGCCCCCATCTCAACTTCCTTCAGCAGATCCAAATAAGTCTCCATTGCAACTCTAGCTCTTCTTCAACAGGTCAGATCAACTGTCACATTAGCTCCATCCTATTCATCCTCCACTTCATCCTGCAACACCAAGCACATCAACAATAAAGGTAAAATTTGATTTAAATTTGGCTTAAGATTCTCTAATTCTTTAGAAGGTTTAGGAAAATTAATGATTCACCACCTATTCCATGAATTTTTATCTTTCATAAACCATTATCCTTTTGTTTTCCTTCCATTCATTATGCATATACTCTGATTACAAGACTATGTTAAAAGAAAATTCCTTATGATATATTAATAAAGGAATTCTCTGTAGTGTCTTCTCCTCCCATGATAACAAGCATTCTATTCAGAGGATGAAGTCATTACTTCCATGACAGGGTAAAGGAACCACCTATAAACATTGGCTACAATGACATAGTATGCCAAAACCTATTCACATACCTACCGTCTCCATCACTTCATTTCATTGATCATCTCTTCTTCATCCATCCCTTTCTTGTGCTGAATTTGTATTACTCTATAAATTAGTATGATATGTTAATATGAGGAGTGCTACCCCACAAGAACCAACACCTCCAAATATTCAAGCACTACTGCTCCACAAGAACCAACACTTCAAAATATTAAAGCAATGTTGTTCCACAAAGAACTAACATCTACAAAACAATGTTAATAATATGTCAATGAGCAAGGGATTTTTTTCCATGAGGACATACAAATCCACAAGCATGGGGGGATTTTGGGCCTCAAATATGCCCATTTTTCCACTGTACAAATACCATTATTCTTACCCTAAATTCCTATACATTTACACTCATTTCATACCATAATTCCTCAACTTGCCACCAAATCATATCTTACACCTTGTGATTGATTATCATTAGTTTTATTAGCCTTTCTATGATTACCGACGATTTCGTCATGATTTTTCTAATGATGGTTTTTCCAAGTTCATTTACTGCAGGGATCCATTTTCGAAAGTCTACATCATTCAATTAAACTAGTTGCTACAAGTTAAGTACGGAATGGATAAATTCTTGTAGATTAAAATCTACAATTTGTGATCAAATGGGGAAAAATCTCAAGATTTCGACACATGAGTTTTTTCAGAGTACCCTCATTTAGGTAATCCAGAAACCGCTTGGAAAAATTCATCATTATGAGGAATTTATGATCAGGGGCATCTTAAGTACATAATCAATGCCAAAATTCTATGCATAAGTACAAAATCGTTGAACGGTTTCAGTTCAGCCACGATTGGGCCAATTGGTTGCATATTCTAAAAGACTCTAATTTGACCTGTTCTTCCACTCTACGTAGATTTGATCCATTACATTCCTTATTTAGTGATTTGTTGAAATTGTCCTCTCCAATTTGTTACTGTCTAAACTCTTTAAAATCCCAATGGAGAATATGCATAGGGATGGTTTTTGTATAGGGGAGCTTGGAAAAGACTATTAAATAACTTGTGTTGCAAAGAAGCTTTGCGCTTAAAAGATATGGGAGTTGTGATATCTGAACTCATCTTTTGTGATCCTTAATATATAATTTTCATTCAACATTTATTTTCCTATGAGTATTATGGCTTTCTTTGATTTTTAAGAGCATTGCATTAACTTAGACTTGCTTCGAGAATGGCAAGGGCCCACCACTGCCTGGAACCAAGTCCTGTAAATTTTATAGGTTATAGGCAATATGATTAATTAGGATCTAAGTGTAAAGGATTTTGTTTTGAAAGCGTTTGTTAATTAAATCTTAGAATTTTCATTCTGTACCTAAGTTGTACTCTGTTTTCTTTGAAGATAAATAGATACTACACCTCCAACTCATTATAAGCTAAACAAATTGTCTTGATCAACAATTTTATCACATGACTAAATGTTTTGTTACAGGCTTATGATTCAAAGTTTAAACGTGCTTTTCAATTGGATAAACAAAGAGATCAATAACTTTGTTTTCAAATCTAAATTAAAATTGATATACCATCGATTTTGAACCTTATTGATTTAATGCAATTTCCTGTAACATTGTGTCTTGGCAGTCAAGTATTTGAAAACAATGCAACGATACCATTAAATCATTGTTTGGAGTTGTAGTTTAGTTTTGAGATGCATTATAATTGTAATTAGTTATTGATAGAATTGTTGGTTAATGTCTTCATGTTTGAGTATTTTCTTGAATTTGATTAAAGAAGTTTAAGGATAGGATAGTTTCTTATTTTGTGATCTTGGGATGATTGAAAGGTTAAAGTTTGAATGCTTATTAATTTGTGTGATCCCGAGAATTAGATCAGCTGCAATCTTGTTTGAATTATTGCCTTAGTTTAACATCATTTGAGTGAAAGTGAATTATGTTGGATTGGGATTTACAATAAGCATGATGTTATTTTGAGTTAATCTCGATTGATTCAAGATTCATCTCCTTAGATTAAATAGATCTTATTATTTAGATTGATATTTCCATTTAGATTAAAATCGTTTGAATGGTAATTTGTGTCGCTTGGGTTATGACTAATATTTATTAAATGTTGATTAGAGTTAATTTCGTTTGAACAATGATTAGAATTGCTTGAATAGTGATTGGTATTGCTTGAGCATGTTTTTATCAATCGATTAGTTTCAAATTAGGAATAGGAATTATGTACCTAATTTAGGAATAGATTTCATATTTCATGATATAAGTTTGGATTAGATGCTCTGATCCTGTATTACCTATGCTTGTGCCTTGAAGCTTATGAACCCCAGATTGATAATTTAATGTTGGAATTATAACACATATAATTTCCCCAACCGAATCAATGCCAACCAAAGAATCCAAGATTGAGGACTTATAGAAATGAGGTCTAGGATTTGATAGACAATTTCTTTGTTGCTTTCAATATACAGTTTATAGCTAGGGAAGGTAATAGACTTGTTGATTCTTTAGCAGTAGCAACCAATACTTTTAAACGTCCTCTCAATCCTAGATTAAGGTATGAAATTGAAATCAGACAAAGGCCATATATACCAAATAATATAAAGCATTAGCAGGTGTTTGAAGATGAAGAACAGATCAAAGATTTTCTTGAAGTGATTGGAGAATTTTCAAACTTGGAAATTGATCAGGAAGAAGAATTTGAAGAACATAAGGATGAATTATCTTTTAAAGATTCAGTAGGAAACCAGAAAATTCTACAGCTTAAGGACAATGTGATGCCAAAAGGTTTGGTGCCCTTGGAAAGGTTGTTTAATGCAAATGATGTTTCTATGAATCCAAAGAAGACAAAATTGGAAGAAGATCTTGAAAAGTGCAATCTGGGAACATATCAACAACCAAAATGGTAAGGTTGGCTAAAGATGCTCCAAAATATTTTAAACAAAGATATATAAGTATTTTTAAGAAGTTTGTTGATGTATTTTCATGGTCATATGAAGATTTAAAAACTTATGATACCAGTATCATTCAGCATAACATTTCTTTAAAGCCAGGGGTTAAAGATTTTAGGCAAAACTTGAGACAGATCAATCCTTTATTGCAGAAAATCAAAAGAACTGGGATACTAAACTGAATTTTTCTCTATGGGCAAGTAGAGTAACTCCAAGAAGATCCATTGGGAAGTCACCTTTTGAACTTTTTTATGGAGAAGTTGCCTTATTTCCAAGTCAATTAATAAAACCTGTTGTAGTATTGGTCCAAGATTTTTAGGAATAGTCAAGTCCCTGGTTAGGATAATGAACCAGTTAATAGAACTCAATGAAAACAAGGAAAAATTCGTGGAGAATTTGATAAATTATCAGGAGAAAATGAAATTAATTTTTAATAGAAAATCTAACGACATTCTTTTTCAGCCAGGTGATCTGGTTCTTAGATGGGATACAAGGAGAGAAGACAAGGGAAAAAATGGAAATATTGATCCTTTATGGTTTGGTCCCTTCAAGATTGTAGAGTCTAGGGCAAACAATACTTTTGTTTTGGAGAATATGGATGGTGAACTTTAGCAGCTACCAGTGAATGGGTAATACCTCAAACATTATTTCTAGCACCGACCTTCATTTTCTTTCATCATTGTATATTCTGGTGAGATCATTGTAAATATATCGGTGAGTTATCCATTGTAATGTGTAAAGTTACATTTTTACTCCATGACCGAGGTGAAGGCATTGATATGTGGTTCTTAGTGCTTTTTTCTTTTCTTTCCAAAACATTATCCCCAAGTGGAGCCAGATGTTGTAACTCGTTTTAACATTGGTCTATATTGTATATATCTTACCTTATTTAAAAAAAATAAAATCCTCAAGTAAAAAAGAAAAAGATGATGAAAGATAGTTCATTTTGATCATACTGAAATGATTTAGTTCTTATTAAGGTATTTTACTAAGGACTAATTGTTGGAGCCAAGAACTTGACATAAGTTTCATTCAGCGAATGTGGGACCGTGTGTCAAGGGCTGCAAAGTTAAAAAAGAAACAAGTTGAATGTCAAAGATGAGTTAAATTGATGGGGTCTGTTGTCACACAAAGTGTCTACGCAATGCAACAACGCTCAGAGTAAGCGTTGTCACTCTAATCCTTACTCACTCTGTTTAGACTCTCTCCTATACAAGTCAAGAGGGATAGTCCTTAAGGTGAATGAAGAGAGTCTATGGAACATAGGCTCTAGGAGATTTTAAGGATGAACAACTTGATGAATTTAGAACAAGTCTTGGTCAATTGAGATAGATAGATTAAAATAAGACACAACCACAAGATAAAAATGACTATAGACTAGTGCCTTTATATTGAACTAACCATAGACTAAATAAAAACAAGTTATCTAGAGCAATTTATAAATGTGGAAAAACAATGATCATGAATAATTAAATGTCAACACCTACAGATGCTCACAAAATATTCAGCAGAAGATATGCAATTCATTACAATTTCATGACAGAGTACTTAAAATATTCGCAAAATATTTAACATGCAATGAACATAAAATAATTCAAGCGATTAATATGACGATCAAATAGACGCAAAATATTATAGCAATTAAATTTTTAGATATCTAAATACTTTGAAAAACCATGAAATTAAAATGTTAAGCAATTCACAATCCTAGAAAAATGATTTGTCCTTAGTCACCCAAATCTAGGAAAATATGTCGCTTTCCTATAGTCAATCTTTAGATACGATTAAAAATTAAGTGTGTTTGACTATGGAGGAATTAAAATGTTTGATACCACAAAGTTTCTTTTAGATTTTACCCTTAGCGCAAAAAGATACCAAGAAGGAACTTTTAGTTTAACAATTTAATTATTCCTTAGAAAAAAATCTCGATGTGCTAAGCTTTATGAAGCAAGAATAATGTGGTAAATGATCAATTAATATTTTTTAAATGTGACCAAAGTAAAACAAATCAAAAGGATTTTTTTATTTTTTTTAATGGGCCAAAGGCCACTCTTTAATATATATATATAATTAAATATATAATATATAATATATATATAATAATCTTTAATGTGAAAAATTATCTTTTGATTTAATTTTTTAGAAGTCTCAAAGTCACATAAAAAAAAAAAAAGAGATTTTTTTTAGGGTTTTGGTTTTATTTTT
>APFE030855288.1:4384-57528 GCA_000404065.3 Pinus taeda | reverse complement strand
GTATTATATAACACCAAAAAAAAAATCAAAGTTGAAAATTGAACGAAATGAAATTGTATTTATGTTTTAGACCCTTTTTAAAAAAAATCAAAACAACAAATGACAAATTCATAGAAAAAATAAATCGAAACTAAAAAAAGACCTCACCTAAATGAAAAGGAAATGAACAAAGGTAAAATGATGTGCTATGTCAAGCTAGAGCTCAACGACGGCGAAGAAATGGACGCAAGAGCTTGAGGGAGAAGAAGGAACGAGATACACAGCTCAAGGGAGGAACAAGGGCAATTTTTCGACAGCAACGGTTAAGGAGTTAAGCTCGAAGGAGCTTGAGAGACTCACGTAGGAGGCAGTAGCTTGACAGAGGGGTGATGGAGCTGCAGTGGGTAGTGATGATGAGATGGGAGGGTTGCTTGAAGAGAAATCTGCGATGGAGAGGAACATGAAGGCCAATGGACGAAGGAGGAGAATGATGAGAGTTAGGAGAGAGAAACAGAAGCCGCATGTGGAAACGCAGGTTAAAGGAGGGAGCTGACAAAGATAGGAGCTGCAAAGAAATGATGCGATGAGGGTCGAGGAGGAAGGGACGCGTGGGTTTGCAAGTATATAAGTGAGAGTTTAAGAGAGCAGGGTTTGATGACAGTGCATAGGTAGCGAAAGAGAAGAGAAATGGAAAACCCCAAGTAGTGATGGAGAGAATGCAACAAAGGCAAGGAGTTGCAGAAGGATTCTCTTACAAAAAAAAATCGAAATTTTCTACAACAAGAAGGATAAAAAGGAAAAACCTAGAAAAAAGTTCCAGGCAACCAATGGTAGCTTTAGAAACCCAAAATAAACCCAGAAAAATGAATATTACATCAATACATTTTTTATGCTTCAGATTTGGCCTTGAAACCCTTGTAAAATTTATAGATATAAAATTATAAAACCCTTGGACTACAAAAAAGTTGAACAATATCCCTGCAAAATGATTTTGAAGCCAGATCTTACCCTCGAGGGCCTAGATCTGGCTTCAAACAAAAATTCTCCTTCAGATCCGCACCTTGTACCTGCAAGAAAAATGAAAACAAAAACATCCAGAACCTAGATATACAAAAATAAAACCTCGGAAATCGAAGTAAAAAAAACCAAAAAAAATATAGATCTATGCACAAGAATGGTAGATACATCGGGTCTACGAAGTATGAGTCCAACTCTGCTCACAAATCTGATAATCTAAGGCTTTCAACAACCAGGTTTATCAATTTCCTATACAACAATTAAATTTTTAAATTTTAAAGGAGGTGCTTAACTCAAAACCCTTCGTATATCACCACTAAAATATTATGATAAGCTCAAAGTTAATTTAGCTAGCCTCTTTAGAAAACACAGATCGGGATTTGAATGGTCCAACTGAAACTTCCCCTAACACCCGAGGATCTAAAAATCAAGATTTTCCTACAAAACTCAATCCAACCATCAAAATAGAGCGAGAAAATGACAATAAAATTCAGACAAATAGAGATACCTGCTATTACATTCAAAATTTAAATTACCATTTAAACCCCAACAACTAAGCAAGATACCTGTACTCAAATAACTCTTTAGAAGCTATCATAAAAAAATGGATTGGTTAAAACATAATCCTCCCAGAACGTAGATCATCACTAGAAAAGTAGGTTTACCTAGGTTGTTACATACATGACACGAATATGTTGAGATTATTTACATCATATACATGCAGAATGGTTTTACGTTATAATATCTTGGAAATCAAGATGATGATGATAGTTGAATGACACAAACACATCAATCAGGCGCTATCCCTTTTGCGAAAAAAGGGGGTGTACTGCTATGGGTTGTTCAAACGCATTGGTCAATATTTGGCCCTACTTGGGGACACGTTGCTGCACTGGAGGAATGTGAGAATCCAGAATTGCATCCATGCAACACACAAGATAACATAAGTAGCATCCATCCAAAATCATCATATAATATTAAACATGTGAAAGATATAATCTCTTCATTTATTAACTAGACTAACAACATGAAAAACATGAATCTACCTACAAAACAAAACACTGAAATAAAAGGGCATAGGGTTAGGAATACAATACAAAGGATTCCCATGGCATCAAATGCGTTCAAAGTAGTGCATGCTGAGCATTTTCCTACTTTTAGGAAAATATGTAGGCTATTTTTCAGATGTGCCATGTTCAATCGTGCATATGGTAGGACTCTTCCCGCTTTGAAAATTATGTCGTTTAGATTCGTCTTCCACAAAATTTACCTGAAAACCCTGAAACTTATCCAAATTATTTAGAAATTGAATAACACATGTTTCATGCCCATGTTTAGATTTATTTGGGATAGAAGGTTTAAAAATGATATTCATCTTAGTTTTATCTTCAATTAATTTATCTGACAACTGCATGGTAGAAGCAGCAACAACTAACTCATCAGCTAAAATATTTTTCTCTCTTGGGATAGCTTCAAGATTGATGGCATCAAAATACTCCATGGTATCCCACACAACATTCATATAATTTCTTAATCTTTTATTTTTACATGTAAATTTATTTTTTATTTGCATGATAACTAAATATGAATCACCCTTGATACTTAGCAGTTTAACTTTCAAAGATTTTTCCAATTCAATACCCAACAACAAGGCTTCATATTGAGCCATAATGTTTGTCACTTCAAATTCTAACCGATAGGAAAATATGAAAATATGACCAAGCAGGAGATTTTAGGACAATTCCTGCACCTTTACCATGCCTAAATTTTGCACCATCAAAGTATAAATGCCAAACCTTATCCTTTAAATCACCCTCTTTTTTTATCAACCTTGACCTTTACGGGAATGATCAAATTAGATAAAATAACATGATTCTCAGGGTTATGTTGCTCACATATTATCTCATTATGGGGACTTTTAGGATCTTTGACATAGAATCTCCTTTTAGGCTCTCTGTTTAATTTAAGAAATCCTTGACCATTAGGGGAAGGAATCGTAGCATATGACCAAATAATTTGAATGATTCCTCCTAAATCAAACGCCTATTTCCTAGACAAAAGCATACCCCAAGAATCAGGCACATCAAACACAACTATGTCCATGACAATCATGATATAAGGGTAGACAGATAGATGGCCTTGTAAGTCCTTAATCAACCCATGAACTTCAATTTTCTTCGATTCCATGGCACATATGTTATAGTAAGGCCTAGATATCCTTAAGTTAAGATGCTCCATGACTCTCTTAGTCATCACACAAGCGGAAGCACTAGATTCAAGCATGTAGTTATGTAACCGATAATAATTAACAAGCAAAGTAATGAAAAAAGGAGAATTCCCTTTGTTATCAGATTCCATACTTTGCAAATGCACAAGAGCATCCTGGTAGAAAGCCTCATGAGTTTCCTCTTGAGTTACATTCACCTGGGTACTGCCAATAGCACTTAGTAACTTGGTCTTCTGGGAGGGGATCTTCACTATTTTAGTGACAGGAACCAAAAATTTAGAATTATTAAACTAACCTCCTAAATCAATATTCATACCAGAAGCTAATTTGGGGTTAAGACTTTGAGAATTAACTTGATTATCATTTTGACTTCTTCTCTGATAAGTTAGCCCCTTGTCCTTACAATTTCAATAACTTGCTTAGGACGAGGCTCCTCACTAAAAATTTTAACTAAGACATCAGTTTCTTGACCAAAATTATTAATGTTATATGAAGATGTGAAAGGTCTAACGGGTTGACTTCCCAATTCTCTTGTGATAAATGATATTCTTTACCAACCATGTTTATCTGATTATTTGTCCCAAACATCTCATGATGCATGATTCTCTTAATAATAGGACAAGTGGCTTCTTGATGAAGCTCATCACATGCTCTATGATAAGGCGGGGTCTCCTCCACAAGATTATTTGTTTCAAGAGGTTGAGGAGGCATCTACTCACTAGACTAGCCTTTCTTCTACCAATTATTTCCATTATTATTATTATTATTATTATTCTGACCCCTAGGTTGATGCATTTGAGCTCGTCCCATTTGAATCAACCTAGACTGTAATGTAGTTATCTCCTTAGCATGATCAACAATCATCCTAGCTTGATTTACTCCATATTTTCTAACTTATTAAGCAATTTTTGCATAGATTATTCTTTAGATTCCTTTTCTTTTCCTTTAGGTTCTTTTAATTTAACAATAAATCTATCAAACCCAGGAATTTCAGATTTTCTAGAAGCCTTATTATCTTTTTCCATCTCTTCAGCTATGATTTGACAAGCCTTGTAGTCACCAGGCTTGGACCTTCTTAGTTCATAAGAAGTGTCAAGAATGAAAGAATCAAGATAGTATTCTAGAATCATTTTCTCAGTTGATTTGTAATCAGTAGATACTTCTTTAAGCATACCATTAAACCTTCTATTAAACTCTTCACACTTCTTATTTTTATTTATTTTTAATGACGCTAATGGCTATTGCTAGAAATCGATCTTCTTTCTTATCACCAAATTTCTCTCTAAAATCATTAAGGAAGGAATCATATGAATCAATGATGTGATCAGGCCTATCCCTAAACTAGTCCATAGCATCCTGCTCAAGGGTTAAGATGAGGCATTTCATTTGCACATCCTCATAATTTTGAGCCTAAGAAAATTTAGCCCACCAAGTCTGGAAAGAATATAAATGATTTTTAATAGTGATTGCATTATTTCCTTGGAAAGTTGGTAGCTTGTCTAGACCATTATTAGAAGGGTTATGGGGATAACCCTGGATGTTAGAAAATTTAAGAGGCCCATAGATATCCATGATGTCTGGAACAAGAGGATTCAAGAAGAGAACGAATGTCACAAAGAGCTTCCTAGCAGAGCTTAACAAGGAGTGTACGAGAAGAGAGCTTGTGTAATCTAGCTCTGAGAGCCCTTTCAGGATCCGAAGTAGGATTAGCCAAGCTACTTGGGTTCCTCCTAGTACATGCCCCTGTGGAAGATGATGGAAGTGGAGTCGCCACCCGGACATAAATCTAACTTAGACATAGAAGATGACATGATGGAAATGAGATGAAGATGAATGAGTGAAGATGAAAGGATCAATGATGAGAAGAGATTGAGAGGACCAAGGACAGAAAACTCTGTCCCCGGAAATGGTGCCAAAAATGTTGTCGCACAAAGTGTCTAGGCACCGCGACAATGCTCAGAGTAAGGGTTGTCACTCTAATCCTTACTCACTTTGTTTAGACTCTATCCTAGACAAGTCAAGGGGGGTAGTCCCTAAGGTGAATGAATGAATATAATCTGTGGAACACAGACTCTAGGAGATTTTAAGGATGAACAATTTGATGAATTTAGAACAAGTCTCAGCCAATTGAGATAGATAGATTAAAATAAAACACAACCACAAGATAAAAATGACTATAGACCAACGCCTTTATATTGAATTAACCAAAGACTAAATAAAAACAAGTTAACCAAAGCAATTTATAAATGTGGCAAAACGACGATCATGAATAATTAAATGTCAACACCTATAGATTCTCACAAAATACTTAGCAGAAGATATGAAATTCATTAAAATTTCATGACAGAGTACTTGAAATATTCGCAAAATATTTAACATGCAATGAACATAAAATAATTCAAGCGATTAATATGACGATCAAATAGATGAAAAATATTATAGCAATTAAATTTTTAGAGATCTAAATACTTTTAAAAACCATGAAATTCAAATGCTAAGCAATTCACAATCCTAGAAAAATGATTTGTCCTTAGTGACCCAAATCTAGGAAAATATGCCACTTTCCTATAGTCAATCTTTAGATACGATTAAAAATAGAGAGTGTTTGGCTATGGAGGAATTAAAATGTTTGATACCACAAAGTTTCTTTTATATTTTACCCTTAATGCAAAAAGATACCAAGAAGGAACTTTTAGTTTAACAATTTAATTATTCCTTAGAAAAAAAATCTCAATGTGCTAAGCTTTATGAAGCAAGACTAATGTGGTAAATGATCAATTAAGATTTGTTGTAAATTTGACCGAAGTAAAACAAATCAAAAGGATTTAATATTTTTTTAACTTTCTAATGAGCCAAAGGCCACAAATTTTTTTTGTTTTTTTAAATATTTTAATGTGAAAAATTATCTTTTGATTTAATTTTTTAGAAGTCTCAAAGTCACATAAAAAAAAAAAAAGAGATTTTTTTTAGGGTTTTGGTTTTATTTTTATTTTCAAGAAAATAAATAAATAAAATCAAAATCCAAAATAATTAAATAAATAAAAAGCAACAAATAAAAATAAAAATCGAATTATATAACACCCACAAAAAGTAAAAGTAAAAAATCGAACGAAATGAAATTTTATTTATGTTTTAGACCCTTTTTAAAAAAAATCAAAACAACAAATGGCAAACTCATAAAAAAAATCAAAACTAAAAAAAAGACCTAACCTAAATGAAAAGAAAATGAAGAAAGGTAAAATGATGTGCTATGTCTGCAGGGTGGAACTCGTCAACGACAAAGAAATGAACATGTGAGCTTGAAGGAGAAGAAGGAACATGATACACAACTCAAGGGAGGAGCAACAACAAGTTTTCGACGACAACGGTTAAGGAGTTAAGCTTGAAGGAGCTCGAGCAACTCACGCAAGAGGAAACACGTAGGTGGCAACAACTTAATGGAGGGACAATGGAGTTGCAACAGGCAACGATGAGGGAGCTGAGAGTGTTGCGTGAAGAGAAATCCACAATGGAGAGGAACACGAAGGCCGACGGATGAAGGAGGAGAATGATGTGAGTTAGGAGAGAGCAACAAAAGCCGCAAGTGGAAATGTAGGTCGAAGGAGGGAGCTGACAGAGACAGGAGCTGCAAAGAAATGATGCGATGAGGGTCGAGGAGGAAGGGACGCGTGGGTTTGCAGGTAGATAAATGAGAGTTTAAGAGAGCAAGGTTTGACGGTAGTGCATAGGCAGCGAAGGATAAGACGAATGGAAAACCTGAGGCAGTGATGGAGAGAATGCAGCAAAGATAAGGAGTTGCAGAAGGATTCTCTTAAAAAAAAAAATTGAAATTTTCTACAGCAAGAAGGACAAAAAGGAAAAACCCATAAAATAGTTCTAGGTAGCCAATGGTAGCTTTAAAAACCCAAAATAAACCTAGATAAACTCATATTACATCAATACATTTTTTATGCTTCATATTTGGCCTTGAAACCCTTGTAAAATTTCCAAATTTTAAATTTTAAAACCCTTAGATTGCAAAAAAGTTGAACAATATCCCTGCAAAAAATGATTTTGAGGCCAAATATTACCCTCCAGGGCCTAGATCTGGTTTCAAACAAAAATTCTCCTTCAGATCCACACCCTGTAGCTACAAGAAAAACGAAAACAAAAACACCCAAAACTCAGATATACAAAAATAAAACCCCAGAAACCCAATTCAGAAAACCAAAACAAATTACAGATCTATGCACAAAAATGGTAGATCTATCAGATCCGAGGAGCATGAGTTCAACTTTGATCCCAAATCTAATAATCTAATGCTCTCAACAGACAAATCTATCAATTTCCCACACAAAAATTAAAATTTTAAATTTTAGAGGTACTTAACTCAAAACCTTTCGTATATCACCACGAAAATCTTATGATAAGTGTGGAGTTAATTTAGTTGGGCTCTTCAGAAAACACAGATCAGGAGTTGGTTGGTCCAACTGAAAACTTCCCCTAACACCCGAGGATCTAAAAATCAAGATTTTCCTATAAAACTCAATCCAACCATCAAAATAGAGCAAGAAAATGACAATAAAATTCAGAAAAATAGAGATACCCGCTATTACATTCAAAATTTAAATTATCATTTAAACCCCAGTGGCTGAGCTAGATACTTATACTCAAATCACTCTTCAGAAGCTATCATCAATGGCTAAGAAACAATTATGCATGAAAAACAACACATCTTATAGTATTGCCATGGAGAGTAACACCAGCAAAATTTAACCCCGAAGTCTTTTTTTATTATCTAGAAAAAGATTACACAAGAGCTTTTTTCTTAGCACACGACTCAGAGATCGGATAGATCGACTGACAAATGACTTCCTATTTAAAGACAAATCCTCCAATGACTAGTTCGAGTGATCCTTGTCAAAGCAATCTCGATCGTCATGAAGATTAAAATTTATTTTAATCTCATCTGTCGAAATATTTACTTCTTCAGGAAATTCGAATTTTTCAATTAAATGTATTTAATTAACTCAAAAATTAAATTTTTGAGTTAAGTTCCCCAAATTTTTGACTTTGACTTAACCCTAGGGATCAAAGGTTTAAAATTTATCAAAATAATTAATTTACCTTAGTCCCTAGACCTCTTAATTTTTTTTTTAGGACCGACGAATTTTGCCTTTGGAGAATTTAAATTTACCTAGGACCTGGAATTAATTAAATTTCCAGCTTAGGATTTTAATTAATTTTTGGCCAGAAAATTTAATTAATTAATCTACGAGGGGATAAATTATTTTTCGAACCCTCAAGACACTTTACATCATGAATTTCATATTTTTTACATCATAAGGGGGAAAACCCATTTGTAATAGACCCTCACAGACTACCATTTCTGCAACACAAATATAATCCAAAAAACTAAGCATTTTGTAATAAAATAACCTAACCAAATAGTTAGGATTATTCCCAAATCACTTATACATAGACTCAATCTATAACACTAGGACTTGCCTAAGATCCTAGTGACAAAATCCATTCCAGCTTTGGGGTAAGACTGAAGGTAAACTTTGTCGACCATCCGAGAATGGATAGGTGAGATAAAAACCTCCCAGAACATAGATTGTCACTAGAAAAGTAGGTTTACCTAGGTTGTTACATACATGACACAGATCTGCTGAGATTATTTACATCATATACACGCAGAATGGGTTTACATTATAACATCTTGGAGATTAGGATGGTGATGCTAGCTGAATGGCACAGACACATTGATCAGGCACTATCCCTTTTGCAGAAAAATGGGGTGTACTACTATGGGTCATTGACACGTAGTGGTCAACGAGGCCCACACGATGGCGCAAACCCGACACCACAAACCACTCAATGGTTATCATAAGGGGTGCCACCGCAAAGACTTAGAGTTGGGAGTGTTGACCTCATATCAACGACCCAGATTAACTACGCAGGCACTACTTTGAAAATTTCCCCGTACAAAGAAATTCCTTCTCAATCGTGTCATCAAGCAAACCAGTTACATCATCAAGTGAGACAGACCCCACCCATTCCTTCACCATGTCATCTCCCTTTTTCCAACTGTCATCCTAATTTGTCCAATCATCCATTAAATTCATCATGCCAAGAAATCAAAATTCCCACAAAAACAATAAATGTTGTTTTCCCTCTGTCATTATTCCATCTTACCTATAAATCTCATTCCCAAGTCATTCTTTTTCACTTGTCCTCTCGCTCTAGTTGTTGAAGACTCCAAAAACTCCAACTAGCGTCCCAATCATCATAACCTGTCAGCACCAGGTATTTCTATCACAATTAGTCATCATATAACCATTAAAATGGCCAAAAAAGTTTCTTTAACTGGACCATCCTCTCATATTCCCCTCATGGACACAGAAAGGGATATATTTGATACTATATGTCATGTAAAGCACCTTGAATTTTATTAGCATATTCATCTAAACGAGTCCAATTCTCCCATTTATGCTGCATTTGTAAGGTTAGGTGTTTTGTAAGCATTTGTCCCTTAGACCTGTCTTTTTCCATAGTTTTATCAATTGGTTAGTCTCAGCAATGTATCCTCATAAATGCTTTGTTATGAACAGATTAGGAGAAAATATTTTTCAGCAGAGAAAAGGCTAAATGAAGTCAAGGAAGCAGTGATGAAGTTTAATGTCATTTTTGACAAAGGAACCATAGTTGGTCTATCTTCTCGTTGGGACCAACAAGGAAATTTGTTTCCTTGGTAAACATATGAAACATTACTTGTGGAGGCTAAAAGAAAAATTAGTTCCACACATGAGAAGAATGTGGTGTCGAAAGGAATTACCATTTTTAACTATTTGCATAAATATTTTTAGCTCCTTTGGATGATGAAGACTCCTTTCATTGAGAAGCCAACATACAAGAGGGTTACCAATTTCAGGATGCCACTTGTAAATTTTATCAAATGTCCCAGCACAAGTATAGAAACTTGGAGGAAATGTAGGGAATGGATGTCTCCACAGGAAAACACTACAAAAGCATAAACTTTTATTGTCCTGCAGTCACATATTACTGAACGTTGTCCTTTTCAAAATTTTGTATAAAATAACTTGAAGAAGATGAATGGGGGTTTTGGAATTTTGGCACCTTAGGAGAAACTACAATTTTTTACTTTGGATCTTCATATGATATTGAATAAAGCTTCTCACAGTGTTTCCATAAATTGTTGGGTATGATTTGTCTTCTTTGTTACATATTATATGTTATTTTATTCATTGAAAATAATTGAAGCAGTCGGGCCTTAATTTTGCAGTTCTGTGGTTCTAAGTTTCTGTAAATTTAAGGTTAAAAATCCTTAAAAAATCGCGCTTCTTTTCAAATTCCATTTAATGCTAATTACATTTTCTTCTAAGTCAAAGATAAAAGATTTTGTATAAACAACCTGTTATCTAAAATTTTCACCAACACTTCTTACTATTTCCTGTTCATTTGTATTCAACATTTGAAGGCCACTTGAGAATTATTGTTCATATATTGAAGAATAAAGGGTTTAAAATAAATATTTTGAGGTTTTACAAGATAATGGGACAACAAATCAATCAATTTTCAATTTTTAGTAAATTTCTTGGGCACTAGTCCCTACTCAACCAGAGATAGTCCCTAAGGTACATCAACTACTATGCCAAGATGATACTGTCTAGAATGATGAGATAAAGTGTTCCCCTCTTGCACCAAAACCGTTATCATCATACTTGTGTTGAAAATGGTACTATTTATGTAACACTCATGTGAAGGTACAGTGATGATCAGGAGCTCAGGACCAAGTGTCGTAAAATGCCCCAAAATGAAAGTGCTCAGAATTAGTTTGAACCTGAATGACTGGATAGAGCTCGTCCTCCTGATTTCGGTGTCGTAAACGGTTCGAAAAACGGTATCTGTATGTAGAAGTTATGCCAAAAACAAAATCGCCCAATGACTCTTAATTTTTGCATTTTTTCAAAAAAAAAATTATAAATATATATATATATATATATATATATATATAATATATAATATATATATATATATTCCACAGAATATTCCAGGGAATATTCCTTTTGGGCAGCAAATCAAAAACTTCCACATGGCCCAGATGACATCATCATGACTTCAGCACAGTTTGTTTGGCCTACGTTAAAATTTTGGCAGCAAAAGGGTTTGAACATGCAACCTGCGTTATAACACTCCCACGCCTTACCGTTAGACCATATGGTTGACAGTTGATATGCAGGCGGAATGAATGATTAATAATTTTAAATTCGGTTTGGGTGGGCCCGTTGGGGGCCAGCCCCCTTACCATGCGTGCAGCGCCAAAGTCCAGGTGCTAAGCTCCTAACCGCGCGGGGTATTACATAAAGGTCACCGTTTAATGTGTGAGACTTGGTCACATAACCATTGAACACGGAGGCAAACAACAGTTAACCCAGAGTTTGGGGCATGCAATCCCATGTAGAACTGCCCAGTCATAAAACGTTCACATGGCATTCAATTAAACTACAGTTATAGTGCAGTTTAGCCTGCGTAAAATTTGGTGGAGCGCCAAAATTTGGGCGGTCCTGCCATATTTGGCGGGCCTATCTGGCCTCCAACTTCAGTTCACTAGAGTGATTCTAGGCCAAACTGGAGAAAATCTTCAATGAGCCATAACTTTGGCTAAGAAAGTCTTTTTTGGACGAATTTTAATTTGATTTTGGCTCTCTTCGACCTTCTGAAGCCATTGGAATAGGTTTCACAACCATCTTAGGTCATTTGTAGGTGTTGTTTCTTCGTGGAAGTTCCTGGAGCCACCAAGGCCAAATCAGTTTGGGAGCTGCATTGGGAATTGTACAACCATTGAATGTGGAACGAAGGTTATTCTTGAAGGCTTTCAGCATTCTGAATCCATTTCTACAGCTCGTTTTTCCTGTTGAGACATTCTTCTCACTGTTTAGCTTCAGGGAAGCTTTCAGGGCCACCAGGGCCAGTTCAGTGCTTGAGCTGTTTGGGGGCTATGTTCATCCATTTTTGGTGATTCAAAAGCCTATGTATGCTATTTTCGACCTTCTGAGTCTAATGGAAGAGGTTTCAGAACCAATTGAGGTCACCTTCACCTCGAAATTCTCCATGCAAGTATAAAGGGCCACCAGGGCCAATTGGGGAAAGTATTGTATGAGGTACAATTTCACTGTTTAGTGCTTGGGAAAGAGCATGTTTAGCTAATTCCTATCTTTTGATTCTGTATTTACAGTTAGATATGTCTTTCGAGACACTAATATTCTTGTATTAGCCTTTGTATCATTTTTAATACAAGAGGACAAGCCTAGTTTTAGAGGCTTGGTCCAGCAAATGTAGTCCAGAAGGGGTGAACTGCTTTATCATTTTGATGTATTTATTTGCTGAAAATGATATGCTAAACAAAACTGATATAAAGTGTTAAACAACAAATATACATAACTTGCATACACACATAATCACCTATTCAGTTGCAGAAAGTTATTTGTCTTATTCCGCAAGACATAAAACTTCATGTATGTGTATGTCAAAGACTTCTAAGTGTTTACTTTGTTATTTCTTTAGGCGGAGCCTATAGAGGGCCAGGTAGCCTCTGGAACTCATCCTCTCTTTAGAGGTGACACGTCCGGTGAACGCCCCTACAATCTATCTCTGTATAAGAAATAAGAAGTTTTCACATTTTCAGAGGTTGCTTGGAGTGTATAACTCACATTTGAAATTATGGGAAATGGATACCTTGCACCCTTAAACAAGTACATTCCATTTTCAGATCAAGTGATGCCATCCAAAGTCTGAGCCTTATGCAAAGATAAACAGTCATGTACCCATCCAAAATCTAAGTTCTTGCACCTCCGAAGTTTCAGAGATAATTATCTAAAATTCTATGTTTCTGTAGTGACTCTAGCCGATTATTTATAGGTGTTATGCCTCCATAATAAGTTGACATGTCTATGTCAACTGATGTGTCTCTTTTATTGAGTCAACATGTCATTTTTATATACTTTGAGGCTGACTTAACTGATTTCTTCATCTTTTTGTTGGTAGTCTTCTTATTTGGAGGATGGTGCTTGTCTTGAAGGGCTACTTGACACTAGGTTGACCCATATTCATGCTCAAGAAGATATCTTTAGCATGAATTTGATTCTTTGACTTTCCTAGACCTATGGAATGAGCAAGAAACTCATTCGAATAATTTAAAAAAAAAATGTTTTTTTTCTTGATAAGTACAAAGATCAAAATTACATTTACAAATACCAAACCTAGTTACACTTTTCTTCAACAATCTCTCTTAACTAGGGAAGTATTTACAATGGTACTTGGCCATTCTCAATCTGGCAAATTTCTCATAAGAAGAATCAGATTGGTAACCCATTTTTTATAGCATCATACTAACCAACATTATTTATAGCAAGGCCTTGACTAATAACTCTGTCTCTCATAAGATCAGAGCACAATGTTAGTGACACCAATGATTTATAGACACATTTATTATTGTCTCTCAAGGTACATAGCCACTCGAGTGTTCTACTGAGTATGACCTTCTAGGACTATTCTTATCTTGGGTTCCCAACCCTCAAAGAATATCAGTCCTCTTGCCTACTCTTATATCAGATGCCCTACACATCCTGAAAGATCATCAAATGCCAGATGATTACCTAATTGTCCATTATTTCTTCCCAGGTGAAGACAAGAATATTATGTCTATCATGTGTCTACATCTCCATTCATGGCGTTCACCTAGACTTGCGGTTGTTAGTCCTAGTCTAGTGCATCACACATGAGATATAATAACACAATTGTCACTCCTTCTTAATCAAGGGTGATCTAACGCAAGCTCCCTCTTGATCAAGGACCTGTCAGAGCTCCCTCTTAGCTAGGGACTCTTCTATACATTAGAAACTTCTTCTTCGTGGGTCCTTCAAATGCTTGATCAACTTTTCTCCTCGATGTCATGAAATTTAGTTGAGCTTCTTTCTTGTAGGGTAATAGCCATCGATCACTTTCCTCCTTAGTTCATCATATCATTCCTTTCTTCATGGAAAGTGGCCTTCTTCATATATGGAACCTTCATCATATGACTACTTCTTTCTCATCATGCTTCTTCCATTCATCACATGAATGCTAGTTGTACTTGTAAGTAGCCCTACATGAACTTATCCAGATATTATTCAAGAAAACAAATATATCATTAAATCAAATCATACCTTACTAGGTGGCTCTTCATCATGAGATCTTTTTGTAGTTATCAACATCCTACATTCATGTTGACACATATCCCAAAGATATCCATTGTCAAGGGTCTACATATTTTCCATCAAAGTCTTCAATTATTTTTGAGAGATTTTCTAGTCAAGTCTTCTTGTTCTTTTTGGATGTTGGTTTCCTTCATCAGGGTTGCATATCTCACAATCTCTTCCTTCTTTACACATTCCATTCCTAGGTGCCTTTTAGAGTTTTCTAATCAGATTTATGTAATTGTATTCAACCACCTCATATTTCATATGAGTAAATATTATGTTTATTTCATCTGGTGTGACTTATGTCTTTCTTCATCCTTTCAGAGGAGGAGATCTTTCTCCTTCGATCATGCTTCTCTAGATAGAAGTATTGATCTACAACCATATGACATGACATTATAAAACTTAAATACAAGTATACATACCTCATTTTACCTTTAGGTTGTCCATGATTCTTTTATAAACTTCCTTGATTGAAATATCTTCAACCCCTTGAACTGCGCTTACGTCATCATATCATTATTCATGAACTCCAAAGGTTGGAGTTTCTATTGAAACACTTTCTTCATCCCTAGATTAGTGAATCTTCTAGTGAAGATTCCATCAGAGAATCTTGAGGATATTAAATATCCCTATCCAACAGATGTTTCCATTTTGTTGCATGATGATCATTCTTCAAATGTTTGAGTTCTGAAAATTTTTTGCCTACAACTTGCTTTCTTTCATAGAAACCCTAAGTTGTTGACAGAGGTATCTTACTTATCCTTGTGATCATAGTCACCCTCGTGATGATGTCATGAGATATTGTTTCTAATACTTCCATAATGTTACACCACATCCTATAACATATTGTAGTCACATTCTATGTAGGCTCTAGGAGCCCAGAAAGAGACTTTATAGAGAGAGGCTAACTTCAAGAATTCTACTCCCTCGTATTTTACTTTAAGGACCATATTTTCTTCTTCAAGATTCTTTTTAAGTCTCCAATATTATCTATGTGAGAGGACTTTAAAAGTTTCTTCTCATGAATTCAAAGGAGACATATTTAAATGATTTCACATATCTATAAAGACTACGACTATCATCCTTATATAAGGACCAGCATATCAATTTATACAATGAAGTCATTTAAATCAAAGATAGACCATAACCATGAAAGATACTTACTTGGCACATGAAGAGGAGATCATTACCATGATGCTTCTTTGAATGAGATTCTTTCTAGAGCATTATTGAGAACCTCTTACGAAGACTCCTTGCATTATCCAACTCTAAGCATGACAACAACTACTCCAGGCTATATGTTATTATGATGTTTGAAATTGCTTCATCATATTAGCTTCTAAGACACTTTGTCACCTTATCAGTTCTTTATGATTATTGATATATGGTGTTGAGCGCTAGAGAAGGTATGTAATTACCACTTATTTTGTCATATTTTCCTTAAATTCATAACTTCTTTACATTATGAAATAAGTATATGGTGAAAGATTATGATAAAGTTTAGAAGATTTGTGTGCAACGTAAAATGACTAATAATTACCCTTTTCCTATGCAGAAAAAGAAGAAAACAGAAGATCGCCATTCCAAAGGAAAAGAAAAGACGAAATTAATTGTTGTCCCTTTGATAGGAAACCGCATCCAAACAAGGCAATCCAAATTAGAGCGTATAATCCAGGAAAAGGAAGAGGAGATACCAAATCGGTGCAAGAGAACAGGAAGATAACTGAGATCTAACAATATGGTGAATCCCTCAGGATCCTTTGATCCTGAGGGATCACTACCTTAATGATTCTCTGTATCATTGATATCTCCGCTCAGCTGCTATAAGAAGGGATAGCATTACTAGCCCAAGGGACAGACTATTGTTGTTTTTATGAAATTCACTATTGTAACTGAAACTTTGATCATCGACTCTCTTTAAAACAGTAGTTGTTGTAACTCTATTTTGATGCTTAATATATAAACTCTGGTTGATGTTCCATCTTTGATTCTAGAGTAATCTTAAGCAGTGCGTCCCTGGAGACTAAGGGCCTGGCCCTGGTGGATCACTTGCTCCTGTACCATTATTTTCCGATTCGTGTGTGGTTTGATTTCTCTTATTCACTTTGTTCAGTAATTTGTTGTTCTTTATTATTTCATGTATTAGCTCTGGTATATTTCATCCCTATTTGAATAGTAATGTTATTCTCTGCAATAGGAATGTTATGCTATTCATTCTAAATTTATATCGCATTGTCGATCCTTTAACAAACTGATATCATCATATAACATTGTTGTTCCTTCCAGATTTCCATTGTTGTTTGATTACAGAGTAACAGTGTTGTGTATTTATAAATCAGTATTATTGTCTATTTATCTACGGTTTACTTCCAAATGTGATTGTTGTTCATTTGGGATTGTTGTTCCATCGTGATCACAATTGTTGTTTCTTCATAACCATGAACTATAATTGTTGTACCGAAACTCATATTATTGTTTCTTTCAATATAGAAGTGTTGTGTGTAATATTCGATTTGGTTTGTTGTGCATTTACATTTGATTCAAGTTGTTGTTCAATATTTCAATACTTCACTTTAGTTTGTTGTTCCATTTCGGTTTACTATTTAAATCGTTTCTGAGATAAATATTGTTGCTTAATTCGTGTAGATTACACTTACTGCCTCATTCATTTTTGTAGATTAAATAGTTGTTATTCAATCTTGTTAAATAGATTAGTTGTTGTTCCTTTTTCTATTATTTGAATTATCATTGCTTTGGTGTGAACAGAATGATCTGAAACTATAGTGAACATTGACTATTGTGTCTAGTTCCCAAGTTGATGATCTTTTCTTTGATTGATTTTCAATTACATCAGTTTACAAATGGAAGAGTTATTATTATTGAATCCTTGACTGATGAAGAATTGTAGTTTCTTCATTGATTGATTTAGTTACAAGCATTTCCAGTTCTTGCCATTACATTTAGAAGTTTTTTTTAGCATTTAGTTACTTTTGCAGAAGCAGTATACTACTAGCATTACTCTGACAAATGACCGCCTCAAACTGATTATACTCTTTGAGATAACAAATCGTACCTGGATTAATAATTAATGTAGGGTAAATAGAGGTGAAAAAAGACCCTTTTTACTGCTCGACATATGGTACGGTATTGTTGACACATAAATAGGCTGTGGATTTAGCAGCAGTGTGTAGATATTGATCATCTCTTCATGGCACTGAGACTTAGCACTACTTTCCTAGAATAGAGGAGTTAACACTTATTTAGCCCAATTAGATTTATCCTAGTTTTTCTTAGCAACATTATCTACAAACTATGACTTTATGAGGTAGTATGCAACACTCAGCATATTATGATGCCACCAGGACTGCATGCTGCAAAACCAAGATATATTGTAAGTATGAGAAACTAAACTGTGTGAGATATTTATATTGAGGAGGTTCTATGATCTTGAAACCACGAAGTGAGATTGTAATGCCACCGATTTGAATTCTTCTTGAGGAGATCCAATACTATTATTGTTCTTGCAATAGTGGCATCCTTAAATCATGTAGTAGTATATAATATCATTGTGAGCCCGAGACATAAAGCACACATGTGTATTGAGATCATGTGGCATTATTGTGAAGCATCATTTGTTGTTACATCAAGCCATTCATCATTGGAAGCACCGAAACTGTGAAGTACACATGAGAATTGCAGACTTGAGATTGCAGAGGATGATCGATCTATGGTTTTGCAATATCATGGTTGCTTTCAGCATTTGTGACATAGATTTTATTTTTGTAGTATGAACCCGAAACTGTGATTTCCAACAAGACTATGACATTCGAGGGAGTTCCTTGATATGAATATGAGATGCAACACTGTACATCTTTTCAAACTCTTCTTTTGATTCACTTAGATGCAAACTTGATCCTTGAATGTCTCTTTTCTGCCCTTCCTTAGACTTTGGCACCTTAGCTATGATACCATGTTGAAGAATCTAGGGCACATGTAGTTAATGAGATTCTTCTTGACTTGGTAATTATTTGTGAGGCATTTTTATTTTTCTTATTAGCACAATATTCTCTTTGACATTAGTAGAGTGTGTGTTTCTTATTTCATCAAATAGCTACTAAAAACAAAGAGACAAGAACACAAGATGTTGGCATTCTTCTAGGGCCAAAACCTCTCCCTCTTGGAGAGGAAAACTCGCACATAATTCTTCTTATAGATATTCCAATTGACGAACACCAAGACCATGACCCTTGACTTACTATACCACTCCAAGACCAAGACACCAATCCTCTTCTTTGTCACTGTTGAGATAATCATCATTGTTGCACCACTGAGGTCATCATCAAGATCTTCACTGCTACTGCAACATCTTTGAACTTTCATCGAGATCTTAATTGTACCACCGAGATCTTCTTAAGATCTTCACCTAGGCCCACCGAGGTCATGACTGTTGCTAATTCGTTGTGATCATAACCTTGTGACAGAGTCTCCATTGAGATCATATCTATTCTTATGATCATGACTGTCGAGAGTGTTACTATAGGACCTTCTTTTCTGAATTATGCCGAGACTGTGTAGACTGATGTGGGATCTCTAAGATTCTTGTCATCACTGCTATGCCAAGATGATATTGTCTAGAATGATGAGACAAAGTGTTCCCCTCTTGCACTGAAACCCTTATCATCATACTTATGCCGAGAATGTTACTATTTCTGTAGCACTCATCTGAAGCTATGGTGATGGCATCCAAATTCTGAGCCTTATGCGAAGATAGACAGTCCTGTACCCATCTGAAATTTGAGTTCCTGTACCACCGAAGTCTCAGAGATACTTACCTAAAATTCTATGTTTCTTTGGTGACTTTAGTCGCCTATTTATAGATGTTATGCCTCCATAATAAGCCAACATGTTAATGTGAATTGATGTGTCTCTTTTGTTGAGCCGACATGTCATTTGTATATACTTTGAGGCTAACTTAACTGATCTCTTCATCATTTTGTTTGAAGTATTATTCTTTGGAGGGCTATTTGACAGTACGTTGACCCATATTCATGCTCAAGAAGAGCTCTTTAACATGAATTTGATTCTTTGAATTTCCTAGACCTATGGGATGAGCAAGAAACTCGTTCGAATAATTTACAAAAATAATATTTATTTTTCTTAATAAGAACAAAAATCAAAATTACATTTACAAATACCAAATCTAGTTACACTTTTCTTCAACAAGGATAAGCTTTCAAGGAAACAAGAAGGTAGAGGAAAAGGTGTTGCTAGAAGTAGAGGACAACAACAAAGCAAAGGGAGGTCAACTACACCTAAAGATGGGGCTAGTAGCTCTAGTCCATAGCAACAACAAGAGGGAGAATCCAGAGGCCAAATATCCTTTTCCAAAGGATGAGGAAGATGCAAGAGAGACGTTTGTTGCTACATGTGTGGAAAGCTTAGACACATGGCGTACGATTGTCTAGAGAATAGAGAACCAGGCCAAAGGAATGATGTTGCAGCTCCAGTAGAAGAAGTGGAGGTAGAGGTGCAAGAAGAAAAGAATGTGCGAGAGACAAGAGAATCCCTGATGATGAAGAAAGTGTTGATCAAGCAGAAGAATGAAGTTGTTGAGCCAACTCAGAGGAGAGCCTTATTTTGAACTGTTTGCAAGGTTCAGGGTAAGTGTTGTAAGGTGGTGATTGGTAGTGGTAGTACACACAACCTAGTGTCCACAGATGTTGTAGAGAAGTTGAAATTGAATAAACAAAATCACCCAACACCTTACAAGGTGTCTTAGCTACAGAAGGGACATCATATTTTGGTCAATGAACAATGTGAGGTTGAGCTACAATTTGGTAGCGAAAGAGACAATATTTTGTGTGATGTGATGTTTATGGATGTGAGTCACATTTTCCTTGGAAGACCATGGCAATTTGACAGAAGTGTGGTGCATGATGGAAAGAGGAACACTTATAAGTTCTATAAGGATGACATTAAAATACTTTGTTGCCATTACAAGAAGAGGGGACTTCTGGAAGTAGTGATTCAAAGGCAGTGTTTATGAGTAGCAAGGAGTTTTTATAGCAAATGAAGCTAGAAGAGGTAATTTTTTCTATTGTTTGTAAGCCTAGAGTAATTCTTACTTCTAGTACTATCTTTGGTTTGCCTGTAGAAATTCAAGAGATGTTGGAGGAGTATCATGATATTGTGGTGGATGATTTTTGAAGTGAATTACCACTAGCAAGGAGTATCAATCATCACATTCACTTAATACCAAGAGCTAGTTTTCCTGGTAAGGTTGCCTACTGCATGACACCTAAAGAGACTAAAGAAGTCAAAAAACAAGTGCAAGAGTTGTTGGATAAAGGATCGATCAAAGAGGGTCTTAGTCCATGTGCAATACTTATAGTGTTGACTCCAAAGAAGGATGGTGGATGGCACATGTGTACAGACTCCAAAGGTTTGAACAAAATTACAAGCAAGTATCATTTTCCCATGCCACGTATTAATGATTTATTATATTGTTTGAGTGGTGCCGATTGGTTTTCTAAAATTTATTTAAAGAGTGGATACAATCAAATCAGAATCAGAGAGGGAGATGAGTGGAAGATTGCATTTAAAATTAGTGAAGGTTTGTATGAATGGATGGTCATGCCATTTGGTTTGTCTAATGTACCTAGTACATTCATGAGGTTGATGAATGAAGTACTAAAGGAGTTCATAGGAAAAAAAAAAATATTTTTTACCTAGATGACATTTTAGTGTACAGTCAAACAAAGGAGGAGCATCTAAGGCATTTGAGGTATGTGTTAGAGAAATCGCAACAAGAGAATTTTCTTGTGAATTTGAAGAAATGTCCCTTTTTGAAGCTAGAGTTGGTATGTCTGGGATTTTTTATTTTTAGAGATGGATTGAAGATGGATCCAGGTAAGGTGAAATCTATCCTTGAATGGCCCTCTCCTAAAATTGTCTTTGAAATTAGAAGTTTCCATGGTTTGGAAAGTTTTTATGGGAATTTTATTAGAATTTTAGCAAGATGAGTGCACAAATTGTAGAGACATTGAAGAAGAATCAAAAAAATTTTAGATGGACCGATGAAGCTGAAAAAGGGTTCCAAATGTTGAAGAGAAATATCACAGTGCAACCAATGCTTTCTCTTCCATATTTTAATAAGCCTTTTCAAGTAAACATTGATGCCATAAATGACGAAATTGGAGAAGTTCTTAACCAAGAGGACAAACCCATAGCCTATTATAGTGAGAAATTGAATGAGGCCAGAAGAAACTACACAACCTATTACAAAGATTTCTATCCAGTGGTTCAAGCTCTTAAGAATTAGAGGCATTACTTGTTGTTTAGAGAATTATTGTATACAATGATAATCATGCTCTTTAGTATATAATGCAGCAGCCTAAGTTGAATCATAAACATATTAAGTGGGTTGAGTACTTGTAGAGTTTTACATTTGTTTTAAAGCACATCAGTGGTCAATCTAATCAAATTGCAGATAATTTGAGTAGAAGACAACTTTTATTGCATGAGATTCAAATTCAAGTGTTAGGATTCAAAGTTATAAAGAAATTGTATGAGTAGGATGAACTCTTAAAGGAGGCCACTGAATCTTGTAAGAATCCAACTTCACAAGATAGGAGTCCATGGCTTGATTACTTGATTCAACATGGACTGCTTTTAAAAAAAAACCAGTTGTGCATTCCAAACTGTTCCATGAGGGGGACCCTGATTAAGAAGAAACATAGTGGAGGCTGAGGAAATTTTGGGCAAGACAAGACTTATGATCTGTTGAAGAGGTACCACTATTGTTAATAACTGAGATCTAATGTGCAGAAATTTGTGAAGAAATGCAAGACCTGTCAGCATGCCAAAGGGAGAAGCCAAAACATTAGATTGTATACCCCATTTCCAGATCCATAGAAGCCTTTGGATTCAGTAAGTATGGATTTTTTTTTGGGACTTCCTAAAACATATAAATGTAATGATTATGTCATTGTGGTTATGTTTTCAAAAATAGATCATTTTATTCCTTGTGCTAAGACAAGTGATGCTAGCCATATTGATAATTTGTTCTTCAAGGAAGTAGTAAGATTGCATGGAATTCCCAAGAGAATTGTTTCAAACAGGGATAATAAATTCTTAAGACATTTATGGAGAACCTTGTGGAGTAATTTTGACATAGAAATGCAGTATAGTTCAATGTATCACCCAAGTATTGATGGCCAAACTGAATTTGTGAACAAAATCTTAGGAAAGATTATGTGTAGTTTAATTGGACACCACCCTAAATAGTGGGATCAGATTCTATCATTGGCTGAATATGCTTACAATGATACTTCCAATATAAGCACTAGATAATGTTGAAATGTGGCAACAAGAACATTCCAATTTTAATTTGTCCTTGAATTAAAATTGTGAATTAAAATTGAATTTAGTCTTAACAACTACTTGGAAAAAATTAATTAAGTTATTTTGACTTAATTAGTTGGAGAAACTCAAGTTAGAAGTCTTTCTGAAGTCATGCAAGAGTTATCCCTTAAATTAAGGAGATAAGCCTTGAATTAAGGAGATAAGGTTGAGTTATATTTGAGTTGTAATTAGTTAACTCAGTTTACTGAGTTAAGTCTAGGTAAATTAGTTCCAAACTATTTGAGGAACTAATAGAGAGTTAACAGTCATTTGATGCATGCATGCACTCAACTAGTGTACTCCAGTTAACTGAAGATTTTCTCATCAAAAACTCATGCATGTCTATTCTGAGAAAGACCCAGTTGAGATTAAATACAAGGACAGTGTACTATCAGTTGCATGTGTTTTCTTATAAAGAAAACTCATGCATGCAGAAGGATTTAATTCCTGGAGGATTGCGTAGTTCTCACAGGGTGTGTGATCAGTTGATCATCCACTTGGTGAGGTGAGAATCATTCTAGAGGAACTACGCAAGGAAATAGGAGCTTGGAGGGCAAAGAGGAAGGCTTGTGAGAAGCCAGGATTGCCTGTGAGCATCTATGAGGATTGTATTGATGCTGGCTAGCTGTGAGAGCTAAGGCTTTGTATAATTCCTATGTATTTCCACCTTGTATGATAACACAGATAGTGGGGTTTTTAGTTGAGGATTTCCCCAAAGTATTTTCATGTGTATTGTGCATTGATTCTTCTTCTTCTAGTTATATGTGTTCAGGTCGATCTTTAAGCTTCCACAAAGCAAATTAATAGTAGAAGTAGGTTATAGTATTCTTCTTTGATTTATATTGCATTATCGGGTTAACCTACATACAGATTTTCTACAAAGCTAGATTTGTAGAGAATTTTCTACATGGTATTGGAGCGAGATCTATAGAGAATTTTCTATAATCCCTTTCCATATTGGGTATGGGATGAACCCAAGAGGAGTACATTGACTCGGGAATTTGGGAAGAATAGAGCAAAGGAGTGCAACAGGAGAGGATTTTGTAACAAGTAGAAATGAGACCCATGACCAAGTAAAGAAACAACTATATGACAATAGTTCGAAGTATAAAAGCAAGGAAGACCTTACTAGGAGGGAGAAAATTTTTGAGGTTAGAGATTTGGTACTTACACATTTGAGGAAGGAGATATTCCCCTGTAGTTGGAATTTCACTAATATTTAATGTAGCAGATATGTATAAGTACGAGCCTAAAACAAAACAACTAGCCAGTGGCTAGAAACAACAACCAATATAATGGGAAAAGTAGTTTCCTGTAGATGCACCTTTGCAACCATGGATGATCTTGGACAAGATATTGATCAAGCAGATTATGAACAAACAATACTTTGAGTACTTGGTTAAGTGGAAGAACCTGCCACTGTCACATGCAACCTACATGATTGCCACACTCATATAGAAAAGTGGCAAATCCATTGAAGAACTCATAGGAAGAAGCCCATGAAATCTTTGTTCCTTGGGAGTATGATGCAAGGGCATCCTTAATTATCATTGATTTGAGAGGTGAAAATCATTTACTAGAGGAGTTGGCTCTTCAAAGTGTGGTTTGTTAGAATAGGAATTATTCAGAATTTCCATGTATTTCATTAAAATTAGATAATGTGTTGCAGTGGTTGTAGTTTAGTTTAATTTTCCAAAAATTGGCCCTCAGATCCTATCTTTAAGGATTTGAACCAAATGTCAACGTAAAGGATAGAGTGTGTGCGAGTGCAAATTTTTCCTATGAAGAGCTCTGTGTTTGAGTAACCAGTCCTTCTGCAATTATATTTTCACATAGTTCTATAAAACCTTGTGTTTTAATTATTGAAGCTTGAGATATTTTAAATATCCAATTCAAAGTGATTGCAGGAGGGTAGAGAAAGGAGACGAGTTTCCTTATAAGTGTTGCAGATCCGAGAAGAGAGTCAGAAAGAGCTCAAAGAGTTAGGAGAAGTCAGAGAATAAAACCCGAGAATAACACTGAAAAGCCAAGACTTAGCCATTTTTCACTTTTGGAAGATTTTGTCAATTGTTGGAGCCTCAGACCATTTGTTGACAGAATCACATAACAAAGTCTTAGCACAGAATTCCCAAAAAGCCCAAATCTCGTAACTTTATTTTTAATAGTGTTGAGGATCAAGGATCGTCAAGTAACGGTGATGAAAATTTATTTCCTTTTTTCGGATTTGTCAAGTGATGGAGGAGTTACCTAGAGGTGGTTTAGCTCAGAGACTTGAAAATCCCGGAGTCCCGTAAGTTAATTTAATTATGCGTCGGGTACTAGGGACCAAGGACCATCAAGTGACCATGATGAAAATTCTTTCCATTCCCAGATCCATTAAGTGATGGGACTAAGTTAAGTGGGCCATACCCAGAAGATTAGAATCCTGTAAGAGATTTTAATTGAATTTTAAAGGAGTTACGGGGGCCTAGGGTCACACAATTTGTATGGAACAGAGGAAACACCCAAAGGTTATTTCATGTCCATTTCCTTTGTAATTATCCCACTGTATTTGAGCTTCTTGCTACAAATTTTAACAGGGATTTCATCCCGTGAGGTTGAAGGAAGAACTGAATTAAAGGAACCAAATCCTAGAGGGGCCAATTTAAGAAAATATATGTTGAGATTTGCATCAAGAATTTTGTGGAGATGCAAACATTATTATGACAGGTTTCTCTAGTACCTCCTTATTTGCTCCACTCTACTTTCCTCCTCTGGTGACAATATTAATATATGACTAATGAATCAGTTCTTTCTCTCTAGGTTCTACAATGAATAAATTAGTTCCCCTTTTCCTATTATGCTCCTCTTAGTGAGCAATTAGTTCAGGGAAATATTTGATGGCACGAGTGTTGACTCAGTAGTGGGAACACCAGGGCATCCTTGGTAATGGACAGTCACAATCGACATGGCCCTCGTGGTCATAGCTGTAGCATTGGATTTGACCTCTTCCTCATCCTCGAGGAGCTTCATTCACCTGTAATGTTGTGTGATCAAGGAAGTCAACCAAAGCATCCAAATCCCTGCATTGGTCGGTGTGGTGAGTCAGAGACCCACAAAACTCATAAAACATAGTATTTGGAATGTTGGAGTACTTCTGAAAAATGATACAAAGACAAGGTGGATGTCCACAAGTGTGAAAAATCTCACAATATTCATTAGTGGATGTACCTTGATTATTAGGAAATGCATGATTCTGAGTATGTCCCTTGTAAGGTAAACTCGTGGAAACTTGTGCAACTCCAGAAGTAGGTCTTGGTAGTGGTGGAGGTGGTCCCATAGGCATACTAGAAGGGCTTGTAATCCACAACCTTGGCCATTCAATAGCGTGATGTCCCTCAACATGACAATTAGTGCACTAAACATGTGGACGCATAGGTCGTGCAATATGCATATGCTTCAATCTCTTCGTTAGATATGAAATTTGATGTTACAATCGAATAATAGCAGGATCACTAGAAGTAGTTATTGACCTGTACTCATGAGGGTATCCCTCCATTGCTTCGATATTCATAGCTTGTTCCAACACTTCCTGCAATGTATCAATCTGTTATTGCATCCAAGGAGTTCTAGTTAGCGGAAACAAAGCTTTAATGAACCAATTTCTTTGATGATGAGGGTAAATAAGATAAGTTAGTTTCCTAATTGCATCCTTAAGCTGATGCATGCACTCCCATGCAGTGTCATCCTCACACTATTTAATATCCCATAACTCTGCTAAACCTTGTTCGTATTTATGAGGAAGTTTGAATTCTTTAATAAAATCCTATTTAATCATGTCAAGAGTTAGGTTTGGATTCATATCAAAACATTTAATAAACCATCTAAGTGCTTAATCCTGGAGAGTTGTCTGGAACTCAATGATCTTATTGGCATCTTGTGTCTATCTATCCCTCCAGATGGGTTCACATATATACCAATGCTACTCTACATCTTCGTCTCCTTAACCCAAGAAATCAAGGTAGTGAGTGAATGAGCCTGTTACATTCTCAACCATGATAGGTTGATCGGGTAGAACCAACACAAAACCTTGCCGATCCGTTTGCAAAAAATATGCAAAATTTGTCTAAACACTACTACCAAAACTACTAAATCCATTTGAGCTATCGACCATGTGACCACTATGAAATTTCTGAAATTTTAAAGTTTTAGAAAAATTGGAAATAAAATTAAGAGGGTTCTGATAGAGTACTAAGGGGAGGTTAGGGAGACAAAACTGCTTCGAATTTGGAGAAAGACTAGTGGTTCTCTACAACAAATTAAATAATGTAAGCTTCTAGGGTCACTTGGACCCAAAAATTAATAACTCTAGTTAAATGAGTATCTAATCGATGCAACACATATAAATCATTTGTGGTCTAATTTCCGATTATTCAGCCATAGCTTCCAAGCCCTGCTTTGTGCCTCAATCTACTCAACCTGTGATGTAGGAGCATCTGGACTTAGCCAACAATGTGATGGTTTGTTCACATGTTGTGTAAATGAGTTGAATTTCATTGACCTGAGTGGTCAAAATTCAGTTTTAGTCAAGAGGGTTGGATCTCTCGAAAATGATTTGTACTTCATTATTGTAATAGTTAGGAAATTGTCTTATTTTAGACTAAGTGATAAGTTGTTAGCATAGGTGTGTAATAAAGCTAAAAAATAGAGATTTGATCGTTAGATTGATTAAAATAGAGATCAAGTTGTTAATACAGTTAGAATAGGATTTGGCTTATAAAAGAGAAGAAATTGTAATGAAAATGGATTGGCTAAGATGATTGAGATTTGAGTCAGAGGCAAGAGTTAAGTGATAGAGAGGGTTTTGAGATTGAAACAGAGGTCTGTTAGATTGTTGTAATTGAGCTGAGAGGGCCAAGACTCTATAACTATTATTATATTGAAGAAATTTGATTTAGTGTGCATCTGTGTGTTAATCTTGGTGAAAACTCTTGTTTACCTCTATGTATTTGCATTCTGAAACTAAATCAGGTATTTTCCCTATTTCCGCACTTTAATTTTAAATCTTAGTGTTTAAGTGTTAATCACGGTCATTAGTATTAATGGTGGGGGTAGAAGAGCATAGAAAGGCTTCAACGTGGTTGAAGGCCTGCAATCGATCTTAACCGTCGATCTTATTTTCAAACGATTACGTCACAGTCAACTACGGGGGTGAGCTGTTTAGTAGTCCATGTGCTAGTTGAAGTCCCGTGAGCTGTAGGATTTGATGTCCTCTGTTATCCAATGGATATCAGGTTTTAAGATGATTGGACGATAATCTCAAATCCAGACCCGAACTCTTATAGACCAAGAGTTTATAAACCATATCGGCTTCGTAAGGGCAGTTAAGTGTTTCCAAGTTCCTTGGCTGATATCACTATGAACCATTGTATCCAGCACACTTTGATTAACAGCGTAGAGTGAAGCACCTATGAAAAAAGGGAAAGTCAACGTGGGAAGTCAAAGTGGGACCGGTTGTTGTTCAATTGTTGTTCAATTGCTATTCAATTGACCTCCTGCGTCATTTTGGGTATCAGAGCACAGAGATTGAGTTTGACTACAGTAAACATGCCACCAAGGAGAGGAGTTGGCATAGGTCAAGGAAGACCTGAAGAAAATGCAGTTCTGCTGGAGGAGATCCGGAGTCTACATACAAGGATGGACACAATGGAGACTACTAAGAGAAGAACACTTGATGAAGGAGTTGCTAGTGTTGGAGAAGAATCTTCTAAGCAAGAAGAAGAGGAGGAAAATGAAACTACCAAAGTTATCAAGATATTGGCTAAAGTAGGTGGAAAACCAAAGGTGGAAATTCCTGTGTATGAAGGGAGCCTCAATGCAGAAGAGCTAATGGATTGGATCAGTTCACTAGACAAATATTTTGACTATGAAAAGGTTGATTACAAAAAGAAGGTGAAATTTGCAATTACCAGATTGAACGGTCATGCAGCTATTTGGTGGGATGAGCTACAAACATCCAGAACAAGAAAAGGAAAGTCCAAGATCAAGCAATGGGAAAAAATGGTGAGTAAAATGAAAGATAAATTTATGCCAAAATATTATCAGTTAAATATTTTCAAACAATTATAGAATTTAAGGCAAAAAGGAATGTATGTTAAAGAATACACAGAAGAGTTTTATAGATTGAGTATTAGAGCAAGACATGCAGAGGATGACATGGAGAAGGTAGCCAAATATATCAATGGCTTAATATATGACATATAGGATGAGATCAGCTTATTGAGTCCGAAGACCATTTAAGATGCCTATCAAGAAGGTTTGAAGGCAGAAGAGAAGATGTTGTGGAAACAAAATTAGAGGAATAGAGGGAAAAATTCAGTAAGAGGTAGAAGAACTACCAGGCCAAGGTTTCAGCAACATCAAAATGAAGCAGGAATTTCAAGTAGTAGACCACCACAGAGGGGATATTTTAATAGAGGAATATTTGCACCCAGAGGAAGAGGTTGAGGAAGATATATTCGATGTTACACGTGGAGAATGGGGACATGGATTGTGCGACTGCCCTCATAATAGAACAGCAAGTCAGAGGAATATGAATGTGGCTGAGGCAAAGAAAGAAACCCCTCAAATTATAGAAAAGGAAGAAACCCTTGAAGTATGAGAATCCCTGTTGTTGAAAAGAGCATTTCTTAAGGCAAAGAAAGAGACTAGAGAACCAGCTCAGAGGAAGAGTTTATTTAGAACTACATGCAAATTTGACACAATTTCCTGGTTCATCCCACCCACTATAGATAGAAGGACCTTCTTTTTCGCTCTACTCAGGTCAACCGATTGTAAAGTGATAATTGATAGTGGAAGCACTGATAACCTTGTTTCTACAGAGATGGTGGACAAGCTAGGATCAGTGAAGACAGTACACTCTACTCCTTACAAAGTGTCATGGTTGTAGAAAGGACATCAGATTATTGTCACAAAACAGTGCAAGGTAGAGATACATATTGGTATGTATAAGGATGTGATATTGTGTGAAGTAATGCCAATGGATGTATGTGTTACATAGTAATTTGTCACCGTCCCTATTACCCCTTCTCCCGTACCTTGGAGGACTCATTCTGGGACTTGTGAGAAGTGACATGACCTGGAAACACTTGCATTGTATTCCCCTAAGTATGTACTTCATATGACCTAATGACATCCTCTGTAAAATACCCATAAAAACAGCCCTTTTTCCATTGGCGCGGTTTCACTGTGTATCACTCGCGCCAACGGGGGAAATCCTCCAAAGAGGGCGTGCCAATTGGCGCTCTGTCTCAGAGTCGCACTCGCGCTAGCCAAGTTGGGTAATGTTTTTAACAAACAAACATCCGAAGGTTCTTCCTAACCCACTCATAAACTGAATCTATCTTGAGTTGGTTTAGTTTGGCTTCGAATCTCCATAGGAGGGAAGTAGTTCTCCACCTCTCATGGAAGCTTCTTAGTGATAAAACCAATCCCATGAATATTGTGGATGATCCTAACTCCTTCCCCTCTATCTATAAAAGCTTGTCCTTTTGTCTTTGACAATCTAGTTCTAAGTTCCAAGTTCCAAAGTCCCAAAGTTTGAGAATCGCTAAGTTCATGCTGCAAGAAGCCTTCTTCATTCCAATAAGGCTTAATCTAAAGTGAGGAGATTCTTATCCAAGTAACCAAGGAGAGAGAGGCTTGTTCCCCATTCCCAACAAGCTTTGCAAGACATGTGCTGCTGATCACCCAGCCAAAGGATGATTTGACGTCAGAACTATGGTTGTATTCTTCTTTGTTTATCAATAATAGACAACTATTATTATGGTTCCACTCTTATTGTCTTTTGTAATAATGATGAGTTATATCCTTTCTCACTGATATATAGTTGCATCTATTGGATTATATGCTTGTGTTTGTGTCGTTCATTGCATGTGCAGGTGTCCATTCACGGGGATTGTGGGGATCGTGACCAGCCAGAGCAAAGGAACGGGAGCGTCGACTCTTCTACAAGTACTAGCGTTGGAATCCAGGTAGGCCCTCATCATTGGTCTTTAATTTGCAATTAGGAACCTTTGTGATAGCGTTGTTTGATTGTTGCTAGACCCCATTTGGGCTAGTGGGGATCGCCTCTGTCCGCAGAGGGGATTTACCTCCACAACAATTTGGCAACTCAACTGGGGAGTCAGCTTGTTGTTTGATTTGTAAACTTTAGATGGAGCCTGAAGTACAGCCAGATAGCCTTCGAAACGCTATTGCTCTGCATTAGAGAAGTAGATCAATGCCACTTAAGTCAATCTCTGGTTTGGTTTACGAACTGAACAGCTTGGAACTTGTCTTGTCTTTTTGGTTGTTTCTTGGTTTTTTCCTGCTTGGTTAGCCTTCTGGGTTGAGTTCTCTTGTTGTTTCTCGCCTCTTGGTTTACCTAGTTGTTGTTGGCCTAGCTTTGGATTGATTTTTTTTTTTATTTTTGCATAGAAAACTTAACTGGAGCGCTTTTATAGCGTTACAGTCACGCTAATTGGCGCTAGTTGCTCATATACAACCCGCGCCAATCCTTAAAAGGCACTTGTTGCAGCTTGACAGTTGCGCCAGGCCTAGGAACTTTTGAAGTTTGCTTGTTTTTGAGCCTTCTGAGCTTGGTCTTTGTTCCGGGTACCTTTTCTCGCCTGCTTGAGTGTGTTGGAGTCTTGTTTGACTGGTTTTGAGTCTCTTTTTTGAGAAATTCTTAATTTGATTTCCTTTGGTCATTACTTGGAGGTTTGTCTCAGGCTAAATTGTGTATGAGTGTTAATCGCCTTTGAGTGTTTTTATTTTTTGATCTTTGGAACTCTCACCCAATTTTCTTGATTTGCACTTGATTGGTTCTTAGATTACATTAGAATCATCTTGTGTTTGAGAATTCTCTTGCATAGATCACACTTGCATAATTAGAATTCTCATTTTCAGAATATGAATGAAAAATGTGCATAGATTACATTTGCATACTTTTCAACTGAATTGTGCATAGATTACAATTGCATAGTTTACATTCTGAAAAATCAATCGTAGATTTAGATCAGTTTTCTTTGATTTGAATTTACATATTTTTATGCTTGTTTTAAACACACAAAAATAAAAATAAAAATTGTTATGGAATTGATTTGCATTAGTTTTTCTCGATGAAATTAGTGCATTAGAGAATTTTTTATATTTTCTCTTAGTGATCAATTTTTTGCATTGTTGGAAGTGAATGGAAACTCTCTCCTTAATTTATCTAGCATTCATTGAAAGAAATGATATATTATGGCATATAGTTTGCATTTAGGAAATTTTGAGACATTACATACGGTAAGGCCTGAAAACTGAAACATAATACAAGAACAACTTTAAAATGAACTGAATCTATCTTGAGTTGGTTTGGTTTGGCTTCGAATCTCCATAGAGGGGAAGTGGTTTGCCACTTCTCATGGAAGCTTCTTAGTGATAAAGCCAATCCCATGAATATTGTGGATGATCCTAACTCCTCCTCCTCTATCTATAAAAGCTTGTTCTTTTGCCTTTGACAAGATAGTTCCAGAGTTCCAAATATTGAGAATTGTCAATTTCATGTTGCAAGAAGCCTTCTTCATTCCCATAAGGCCAAATCTAAGTAAGGATATTCTTGTCTAATAAACAAGGAGAGAGAGGCTTGTTCCCATTCCCAACAAGCTTTGCAAGACATGTGCTACTGATCACCCAACCAAAGGAGGATTTGACGTCAGAACTATGGTTGTATTCTTCTTTGTTTATTAATAATAGATGACTATTATTATGGTTCCACTCTTATTGTTCTTTGCAATGATGATGAGTTATATCCTTTCTGACTGATATATAGTTGCATCTATTGGATTTTATGCTTGTGTTTGTGTCGTTCTTTGTATGTGCAGGTGTCCATTCACGGAGATCGTGGGGATCGTGATCTGCCGGAGAAAAAGAACCGGAGCGTCACCTCTTCTACAAGCACTAGCATTAGAATCCAGGTAGGCCCTCATCATTGGTCTTTGATTTGAAATTAGGAACTTTCGTGATAGCGTTTGTATGATTGTTGCTAGACCCATTCTGGGCTAGTAGGGGTCGCCTCTGTCCGCAAAGGGGATTTACCTCCTCAACAAGAACAACTATAGGAGTTATGGAAATTACATGACCAATTATTCCTTTCTCACTTCCATAGGACTATTGAGAAATAAAGGAAAAAGGCTTGGCACGACATACACATTAAGAAAAATTCATTTTTCTATTGGAGACCAAGTACTGCTTTATGATAGTAAGTATCTCAAACATCCAGGTGAATTACAAATGCAATGGATTGGACCATTTTGTGTTGCAAAAATTAGAGATTATGGAGATATCGAGAACTTTCAATTGGGTCGTATCCTTTTACCTGGTTGGGTGAATGGAGCACACCCATAAATGTACTATGGATCATAAACTTATTTTGAGTTTGATTTCTCTCTGCAAAGGGAGTATTAGTTAGGTTTAGATTTAAGTCAATTGCATCATTTTTAGTAATAATCTATGGTTTTACTTGGTCTTATGTCTAGTTTCATTAATAAGTTACTATATTTTTAGTTGCGACCCACTGCAAGTCATTGTGATCAGGGAGGTGTCACCATGTCCATTTTGTTAAATTGTCAGTCATAAGTATATGTATTTTCCATTATTAAGTCTCATGTTTCCCATAACTATTCTTTTATTAATTTAGAAATATTTCCCATCATTCCATATATACTCTAGTTATTATTTCAATCCTGTCAGTCCTTGGTTTAAATTTTTTGGTTAAGTTGAGATATTTTATTGATAATTGTGTGGATATTTGGATTTACACTGATTTGGTTAGTACTACATTTATTAGGTAATGGTCCAGCCTTTCCAAATTTCGCTCTATTCTATATAACCCTAGCTCCTGTGTCATTTGGTTATCACTACACTTGTGTATTCATAGAGACTTCCACCCTAGCTCCTGTGTCTTTTGTATCTTCATCTCCACTTCGTTGTTGGCCTCCAATCCATCTTGTTTAGAACTGTCAATCATTTTCAATGGGTTGTCCTAATAAAACCACAGTCCCCTTATTCTCTTTCAATTCTCGTATTCACAGTACCTATGATCTCGTGGGTAAATATGAGAAAGCATCCCTATCAACAACAAATTGTCTGATCATATTCTTTTTCCTGTTATGTAGCTGAATTTGCGACTAGGTGCCAAAGATTCTCACAAGATAAAAATGAAATTCTACCCTTTGAAACAATCATCCCTAATGATATTGTGAGACCTTCCTATCTTTGGAACTATTGTCAAGGTTATGCGCTGCAAAAAAATTCTAATCAACAAACTTCATGGGGCTTCATTATGGTTGGATAGGGAATAACTGGTTCATATTGATGATATTCACAGGCTCACAAGATTATCACCCTACGGCTCCAATGTCTCTAAGGCCTTCAAGACTGTTTCTAAGCACGGAAAGAATACAAAAGACAAAAGACAATAATCTGTATCAAAAGTATGGTACCCAACGCAAGGGGCATGGAGCAGTGATTGACTTGATAAACAATGAGCATATAAAATTTTCTAGCCATATCATTGCAGGTAAAAGTATGTGGCATTACACTAAAGGAGAATGCTCATTAGATGACATTTATGTCGTAGAAGGCTGCAACAAGGGTGAACAACTAAATTGGTCTAGTTTTCTGTTGAATATGCTCTTTGAGGCGTGTGAATATGTTTACAAGAATGCTACATATTTTATTTTTTGCTACTTTTTTATCCCATTAGAAATAATGAATTGATGTGCTCTAGAAGGTAGAGACCCTATGGAAGTATCAGATGGTGAACCCTTAGCTTATGCCTTCGCTCCCTTGAGAACTACCACAAATTTAGCTAATAAGGAATTTAATGAACACACATTTGAGAAATGCTATAAAAAGATGGTACAGGTTACATGTGATGTTTCCAGTGTGCCAATCCCTCTACTAGACAAATAATCTTGCTAGATGTGGTTTGGTATAAGCCACAAAAACTCATATGTCTGGCCACATATTGTGAATCCGACAACCTTTTCTACGAGGAAATTTCCTTTTTACCTAAAGGAAATTACATTCCAAACATAAGTAATTTCATGGAAAGGGGTTCAAGCCATGCAGAAGGATGGAAAATGCATCTTTTGTTTCAATGGAATGTAGCCGCACGGTTCTGGGGATGACACTTTTTCACCCTCCAAGAAAAGCTTAGCAGATTTTGAACAAGAGCTTCAACAACTTATGAAGAAGGTTCAAGAGAAAAATTCTTTTGCCTACAATATTATGTCTCAGGTAGGTTCCATAGTTCATTCCACTACCTCTATGTTTTTTTACTGCCCCTGTTTTTGTTTTTTCATCCACTATTGTCAAAACCCTACCTATTTTCACTAACCGAGTTGGACTTCTCAATGGACTGCATCGTCAAAATCCTAAACCTCAGTCTTCTGGTGTAATTAATATTACAGGTGCAGGTGATACTGCCACCCATGAAACCATCTAAATCATTGAATAAAAACAACCCTCGTCACCACCTCGTTCTCATTAGTCTCGAACAAAATTGTTTTAGAAGAGACTATTTATGACCACTCTGATCTTGGTACCACCTTGGAAGACACTGTTGACATGGAGATTTAGTCTGTTATGGAAAATTATATTATTTTTCCTGAAAACTCTACCCCAATACAAACTTACGTGGAGAAGTGATAATGCCACTGAATTATTCCTCCATTGCCCCTCTACCAAAACCTACTTTAGTGTTCTCTATAGACCAAGTTTCTATATTTTCTAAGGATCTTGAAACTTTTCAAAAAGTTGTCTCCTTAGTTTCACAACAACAAGATATCATTCCCTTGCTACCTGTGTCAATTCTTACAAAAATACATATGGATATTCAGAAGGAACAAGTCTAAGATAGGGTATCCTCACCCCAAGGTCATTCAGAGAGGTCAATCGCTAGTGGATAACCTTTTCAATCTCACTTTCCACCATCAAAGACTCTTTCCGTCGATCATCTCCAAAACTATTCATCGTCACATTTATTTCAATTCATCAGAGCTTCTACCACTCATTTAGAATATTGCCTCTCCATTATTGACTCTAGATGTCATGAACTCACCGCTACCTGTGAGCAGCATCATTAACAACTCAGTTTGGTCATGACTAAGCGAGATGAACTACAAAATGACAAAGAGCAGTTGGAAAACTAGGTTGTAGATTTGGTTTCCATATTTCGGAAAATGTGGCCCACAATCGTTGAATTTGTTCCAAATCCTCTAGAACATTTTTCTTTGTGTTCTCCTATCGAATGTTGTGACTATATTGAGACTGCCTGCATGAAACTTGTTGTAGCGAACTAGGAGTTGCGAAATACTATCACTGAACTCCTCCAAGCACTACCAGACCCTTCTACTCAATATCGAGATCAAATTACGAGTGAAATTTCTCAGGCTGCATTAGCCAAAGACTCCCTCAAGCAACTCATGGATGACTCCCAGGAAGCTTTTCATCAAGTTTCAAATTGGAGTGGTGTGATCACGAAGAAGAATCAATCATTGTACAAACTTTGAGAAACTGTGCAGAATGTATTTAATCAAGCTATGAAGGCTCCTGATTTAGATCAACAAAAAATACTCCTCGAACAAGTTAATGCCTTGGACACACAGATCCATCAAATGGAAGAAGCGTCACATGATACAAAGCGAGTATTAAGGGACCTCCGGCCTATTGTGTAGAAACATTTTGTCACACTGCATACTTTGCATACTATAGCTAATGGGAATATGCAAGAAGTCCTTCAGTCTCAACCTACTTAGACTAATACCGAAACTACTGAGTAGTTCATTGGTAAGGCTACCGTCATTTTGGATATGTGGAAAGTTGTTGTCAATGATTATGCTAGTTTCATAGATCGTGTGTTGTGCGATGTGCCAAAGTTGGGTTCTTCATTTGAAGGATATTTAACAACATGGAGAAAAGAAGCAGCAGATGAAGAAATACATCAACAAAAAGAATCATATGCACCAATAACAAATTGACTCGAGGGCGAGTCAATAGATTGCAGTCCGGGCCAATTGGGTAATTTGTTTTTAAAGAAAATTTTGGAAAATATAGCCCAAAAATAGTTGTGGAAAAGGAATGGCCAAACTTGTTGGAAGTGGGCATCAGAAATTAGAAAGCGGAAGAAAAGATTAAAGTTAGTCATATTGGAACTTCTAGAAGCCACGAAAGGAGGACACACATGCCATATTTTGAAACAATCAAAGGTGATAAAGACAAAAGCACCAGAACTTATCAAAGTTGACCCGATTAAGATAGGGATCAAAACATATGCATGTTGATTAGATTAGACCAAATCAAGCGAGAGTGATCTATAAAAGAGTTGAAGAAGAATGAACTGTAGGTTGAAGATTAAAGGCTCAAAGGCTAGAGAGTTGGTGGTTTCAAATCAGAGAGTCTTATTGATTTTGTGTTGAGTACTATGAAGTCTGAATTCTCTCTTTGTGGTATTTTTATACTCCCATGTTGTAATGTGGACTAAGAACTTGTGAATATCTCACCATCATGCACATGTTTCTTCTGTAATATTTCTTGCTAATAAAGAAAGAAGTTGTTATGGGGTATGAATTATGTTGTGATGTCTAGTTAATGCCTAATTTTCCCCTTTTAAAATTTTAAAATTTTAGTTCATGAATCTCATATGGTCTTTAGTCATGAGTATTTGATCTAACTAGAAATGCTCTAAAAGCTAGTGGATATAACAACTGTGGGAGGTGAATTACATACACAGGAAACTTTGTTTTCTCCCAAATTTAAAATTCTTGTATCAAACCTCTCATTTCCTCCTCAAGCCTCACAAGCAATATGACAGGAGGGTTTAATAGGAGAGAACTCACAAACACTGTGAGGATACAACAACACCCCCAAGTGCTTGAAATCTTTATAAGACACCAATGGATGGGGTTTTTCGAAAAATTTACAGGGTATGATGATGAGGTGGCTTAAGAATTTGCTCATTCCCTCACTCCACACAGAAGAACCCATGCCACTATTATAGTCAGAGGGCTCACTATAGATCTCACCCCAAAGATCATCAGTAGGGTCGCCACATTTCCCCTAGGAATTCCATGGAGAAAAGAAGAAAAAGTAGACAGTCAGGTGGAAAAAAGGAAATTCTTTTTAGAAGGTGAAGAACCCACAGAGAATAAAATGGAGTAAGGAGGGACAGTCTGCGATACCCATGGAGTGAGGTAGTTTACCAACTCATCAAATATATCTCATGTGAGGGTAGATACAGTGTTGTTTATGGATACCATTTTAGGATGCTTGAAGAATTAAGATTTGGGGTAGAAACACCAGTTCACCAAAGACTCAGCATACCCTATTTCTTGATGTAATCACTCATAGACTCCAACAACAAAGTAAAGGAAGGGAAGTCCCAACAATTGGATCACCATGGGTTGATTAGGATCCTCATTGAGGATGCCCTCCAAAACCTCAGGATCCCTATAACATGGTTAGTCTTCAGAGACTTACCAGTAGAGGATGAAATCAAAACCCTCACGTATAATGTTAGTCCTTCTGTCAGTGAGGAGGAGGCAAAATAAGAAGAAGAAGAGACAGAGCTAGATGGGGATGAGATGAATGAAGAAGAAACTAATACAGAGGAAAATGATGAAGCAAAACAAGAAGGAGGAGAAGAAAAGGAGGATGATGTTGAAACAGAGGAAGAAACGAAGGAAGAAACTGATGGAGATGAGAAAGAACAGCAAGAGGAAGAAAATGAGAAAAACAGAGAGGAAGAAGGCATTGAAACAAAAGGGGAAGAACACAAGGAAGAGTCACCTAGGGTGTCTCCTGAGGCCCCTACGAGGGAGGCAACAACTGCCCTCACTGCTCTCAGCACCCTAGTCAAGCCAAAAGGGAAAGAAGGAGGCAAATCCCTCTATATTTCAGAACAAGAAAGAACACAAGAATCAAACAAGAGAAGCTCAAGGAAATGGGCAAAGAGCTAAGTGGCTTAAGGGACAGAGAAGCAATAATGAGAAATCAACTTGAGAGGGAAAATGCATGGCTAAGAGGACAGCTGCAGGAAAGGGAAAACCAACTAGCATGTATGGCTAGCCTCTCCTTCGAGGCCATCCAGTGTAGGATGCCAGCTAAATCCTATGCTCTTTACCTCAGAGAATAATGGCTGCAATTTTAGATTAAAACACTAGCACAAAGGGGCACCATGCCATTTCAGGACTACAGGCAGTTTATTGATCTTTGTGATCAAAGTACACTAGTACGTGCTACCGACTTTAATTATCAACCTGGGATTCGTACAAACTTAAGAGGTATCAGAACTATATATGCAGCATACAATGTGTCTTTCCTTTGCTATCATGATGCAATGGAGTGCATGTACTGAAATCAAATCCTAACTAATTGCAGAAAATTAAATGCTCGAAATGGAAACCTTGACCTATTGCAAGAAATAAAGTACAAGGAAAGAAACCTATTATAATTGCATAAATATCATGAACTAAGTGTCTTAACCCTAATTATCACATGTCATGATCTAAACTAACTGAGCATGGAGTCTGATCTAGGGAGTATTAATTGCTATGTGCATGTGTGAATATAAAAGAACTCTTTTTTTAATCTTTTTATTTTATAAATGCAAATGCTAATCTTTCCTTGTTCTTTGACAGGGGAGACAGATATGGAGGAAGAGGGTTACAATGGTTTTGATGGCATGGAGGTCAAGTAGGGGCCTAATCCTAGCTTCAGTGATGATTTTTCTCAATTCGGGCCCAAAACAAGGTGCTACTGATTTCCTACAAGATGTCTACAAGATGTACTAGTTCTCCTATAGGATCCCCTGCTTTACTACAAGAACATGTCGAAAGCTTAGGAATTGGTCTAGAAGGTGGAATGAAGCTTGGGAAAGGTGGATAATTGAAGAATAAGGCATGAAGGTGGTGGACACTACCCAGAACTCAAGCAAGGGCTTCAAGATGGTTGGATTTACTCAATGGAAATGGAAATTTTTGCTTATAAAACAAGAATTCGGATTGAGATTTTAGTGGATTTTGGCAACATGGGTGGATGAGGCTTGGATGAGGTGAACAATATGAGATCTCCTTGCAATGTAGAATCTACTGCACAAACACACATTCTTGTATGTATCTATACACAAATTCATTTATGCATAGGGAAGATTTATTAAATGGAAGAAAACATAACTCTGACCATCTAATGGCTAGGTGCATGAGTGGAAGTGCTTGAAATCAATACAAAAGTGCTTTAAAACCAGTACGAAATCTAAGAGAACAGAAATGAAAATTGCAACTTATCCTAAGAAACTTAAAGACAATTAAATCATGCTAAAAAATAGCGGAAAATTACTAGTTTAAAATCCAAAAATTCGAGAACTAGTGAGCTAGTAAATCTATAAAATGTCTAACCCAATCAAGTGCAAATGCAATGGAGAAATTTTTGTTATTAAATATAATGTTTTTATGATCTAATGCAAGTGGAACCAACTCGATTGAAGCTCATTAGCATTCTCTAAAAAATAGCATAAATTTATTGTTCTTTGCCACAAAGGAGTTCCAGAAATCTAGATTTGGGAATAGGAAAACTAATCCAAGTTGCTCAATGATTACTATGACCTTCCAAATCTTTTCCAAGGACGAAATGATGTTTTTGATCCTGCAAAATAACTTACATTAAACATTTAACTCAATACTAAAACAATAAATCATTAATACTAAATGCAAAAATAGAAAGAAACAAGAACAAGAGATGCATGTGAATAAGGAGTGACAAGAAGAAAATCAAATGATACAAAAAGGGCTCTGAGGCTCCTGCGATGGCCAAGCCCAAGGAAACTTAGAGTCCTATGGAGGAGACCAAGACTTAGAAGTTTAAAATGAAACCAATCTTCATTATTTCCATCAATACAATTACATCCCTGTTATACAGTAAAATGACCTCCTCATCAGCTCAGAGGGGAAAGACATGATAACTGAAGCAATGACCAAGTTCACAAGCCTTGTTTCCAAGCTAATGTTGCCTATACATTAGCAAAATGATTTATAAAGCTTCTCAGCAAGCCTAAGGGTGTTTTAGTGATTTAAGTAACTCTACTTGTTACCTCGGGAACAACGTTAGTAAAACCTAATGAGCTTCTAAGGGTCAAAGGAGTGGATTGACTAAGAAATATCCCTATACTCTCTCCTAAATCAACTCAAAAAAGCAAGGAAACATCAAAGTTCGGCCTATTTGGGGGATTAATAATCCTAATGGAGTATGCAAATGGGAAAGATCTCAAAAGAATGGCAACATCGTTGCTTTTACCTAAGGAAACTCGTGGAGAAACTTGGCAACCCTAACCTCACATGCTACATAAGCAGAGCTAGGGCTATTGTAAAAGGAGTCAGATCATTTGAAAGGATAGCTTACATGATTGTTCAGAAGAGTCTTAGACTTAAGCATAAGAATTTGGTAAGAAGGGAGAGATAGATAGGAGCTGGAGGGGTAAGGGAAGGCTGATGCAACCGATGGTTGTAATCACTCTTTCGACATTAATATAGAACTATAGTTGTATTGTCCACTCCATGATGTTGGTACTATAATTCATTTATAAGTTTATTCAATCTCTTTTAGCATGAGTGGCTTAGTGATGTGCAACTAGATGTCTTTTGTATGTTTATGCATTGATTATCAAGGTTTTATGTTGCGATTACGCTTGTCTTTTCTATGTGTAGGACTTGATCTGGAGCCGGCTCAAGGGACTTCCGCCTAGCTTCATTTCACTCTCCAGCAACTCCACACAAAGGCTCGAGGTAATGAATCCTTCTCACTTTGATAGTTAGTTGTTGAAAATGGACATGCATGTATCTTTGTGACAGCTACAGAAAATATTATAGTCTGCCAAGGGTCCTGGGAATACCCTTGAGGGTTCCTTCATCTTCCATACACTGTGCATTAATCCCTATAGCAGAATTGGCAACTCCGCTGGGGACTACACTTTAGTTCCCAATTTTTCCAGAAAGTTCCTATATCTCTCCTTCTTCTAGACCTTCTTGTACTTCTTCATTCCTTTTCTGACCACTCAGGACCTTGCAGCACTCCTATTTCATTGCTCATCCCTGGATCTGATCCCCACAACCCTTTTTTGAAGTGATTTTCCTCACTAATGCAGGTTACCAGTGTAAACTGAGCTTTATAAATCATTGTAGCTTCACAACCAGAGCGTTAGTGCCACCAGTAACTCTCTATAGCCTCTAGCACAGAGCGTTAGTCACACATTTTTTGATAAACAATAGTGTTTGTGACCTCAAAGGGTTGGGAAACTTGCTTCTGGACTGATAAAGGATCTATAGCTGTGTTTTGTTTGATTGATCTGTGTCCTGAACATTTTTTTTTTCAGAAAATAGCTTTCCTTCTTAAAGTTTTTATTTTCATAAAAAAAAATAATAAATAAATAATTATTGTTTTATGCTTAGCTGGTTAAGTTCTACATTATTTGGTTTCAGTGGTTGTTAGTGAGCATTGAAAATTTATGTCGGTTATGTGAGTGTTGTACTGAATAGGATGCATGGAACGAATATTGATGTATGAATGACTCTCCCTTTGTAGAAGCAGCATATTCATCGAAATTGAAAATTTACAAGCATTGTTTTTGCATGATTTGAGACAAAGTCCCATAAAATATCACACGTCAGCACCCCTACCGAAGACTCTAACGAAATACACTTAAAATCTACCTAATGAAAACAATCAGCAACTCTTTCTAGAGTAAACACACATTAGTTTAGGCTCGAATCTTGGGTTAGGCAGTGTGAGTAAACTGCCTAAGATCATACACCAAAACTAGTGTCATTAAAGAAAGAAATCTTTCTGCACTCATATTACCGGGACCACTCCAGTAAAAGTGGAGCTAAATACGAGAAAACATCAGACTGTAAGTGAAGGTAGCATGCCTTTTCTTACACCTCCTTTGGGTATTTTGTGTATCGGGGATCCCTTCGAGGATATCAGAGTTGAATTAGGGACTCAGGTATCCTGTGCACACAGAGTACTATCTGCGACTATGTCCCCCCCCCCGCGGTAGTGTCTATGATTTGAGGTATCCTTAGTGGCCATACTTTTAGGGACTAACACAAGGTGATTGTGGCGGGTTGCCCTGGTATCTAACACAGACAGACCTACTCTATCTTCAATTTTTGGGAGGGTTCTCGTCTTCACGAGAGTACTTGGCCCCTCAATCTGAGGTTCAAGCGACGCTCTAGAGTAACCGTAACTGTAAATTTGGACAACTCTCTCTGTTATTCATTGTGATACTGGGTTTCATCTCCAGTGATTGGTGCTTATCAGACAGTGATCAATGCCAGAGTATTATCATTGAGACTGTAACAAGCATCACTGTAAAATTTACTGATAAAAATTATCGGCCACGGTGGCTACATCTGGCCCTCGTCGTCAATCTAGATGATTTTTAGGACTTCCCCCACTCACTATGGAGGATCTGTAGAGCTCCAGTGAACCAGATTCCCCGTCTTTGGGAAATCAGTCTCTAAGATCTCACACAGAATCAGTTTGGACATCCAATGATTCAAGCTTACCGAAGGATTTATTTACTGAAGGATTTCTTCCTCCATACAATCCTATGATCACGAATCCATTTGGCCCACTCTTGGTTCCCATTGCATCTATACCTCCTTTGTCTTCAGTAGGAACACTTGCACCCATCCTGTCGATGACTAATGGGTCGTGGGACTTTTTGGACACTTTTCGTCCCCCGCCACTTCCACAATCGACAGTTAATACCACACCTTTGATGGTGAACCCTACTATCCCATTTGTCCCAGGTTCAAACCCTATGGTGACATCCTCCACTAGTGGAACCCAATCTATTCTGGGTTTCGCCCCTTTAGTGTCAAACCATGTACCTTCTACAAGTGCTACATATACGTTGAATATAGCACAATTAGCGCAAGTCCCTTCAACCAACAATATGGTTGGCATCCATTATATAGTTCTAAACCCCAGATTCAGGTATCTAGGGGCATTCCCAATATGCATATACTGGCCAGGAGCGTAACAGTTCCCCCCCCCCCCCATTTTCAGGCATGCATGGTCAATCACTGGTTGACATGAACATTCCTTATGCTAGTCAAGGACTTATGGTTAGTTCTGTGGCGAGTGGGAATCCTCAAGGAGGTCCCAATCAATCCATGGGGGCACCCTACTCACAACCTAAAATGAGTTAAGGGGGCACTACTTATCCTGCGGGCACTTCTATCCCCCAGCCTAACAATCCCTATGGAAATCCACAATACAATACCATACCCCAAGGCACCTACTATACCACACACCCTGTGTATAATATTGGGAACAACATGATGGGAGGACCGCAAGGATCCTCAAGTCATATGTCATCACCTTGATCCGATTCAGGGGCATCAAACACTTTTCCTTTCTTGGCAACATGATATCCCTGACTTGTACAAAATTACAAATGAACCCATCTATTATAACTTACTTTGGCCACCAATCCCACATAAAATACCGATAGACATCCCTAAGTTTGAAGGAAACAAGGGGAGGATCCGGGTACACACATCACCACCTATCATCTATGGTATGTTTCTAACTCCATGGTGGATGATAGTATCCGGTTACGTCTTTTTCTCCACACCCTTACTGGCAACGTAGCCAAGTGGTACATTGAGTTAACACGCGCGTCAGTCAATACCTTTAGCGCTCTAGTGATGGAATTCTTAAAGCACTTCCAGCTACCCATTTGCTATGAAACTGGGACAGAACTCCTCACTTCATTACGTCAGGATACCACCACCCACATCTGTGATCATATACATGAATGGAGACATAGGCGGAGGTTAGTTCAAGTTCCCCTCCCAGACTATCTCTTAGCAGATTGGTTCTGCAAGTCTCTACTCCCCCAAATCGCTAAGCTTGTCGCCTTAGGTGGTGTGGTCACAGAAGACCAATCCATTCGTCATGCCCAACACTTGGATCTGATATATTTGTAGTCTAGCACTATATACAACGTAATTCCTAATGCCCCTTGCAACTCCAATGCTCCCACTACTCAGCAACCCAGAGCGCACGCCGATGGGATTATCGGTGCAACCTCTGGGGCTGTTGTAAAACAACTCAACAGTCACATTTCCCAAATTCCAGTGGACCCCTCTACCAAATCGACTATTCTTCCAACCACTGCGATCAACTTTGTGTAGTCTACACAAAAACCTGATGGTAAGAACAAGAAGAATAAGAAAAAGACCGCTCCTTCTGAAGAGCAATCAAAAAAGTAGTCTAACCCAAGCAGAAGTTAGTTGTGCCCTCTAATGATGGAATGGATACACCCACTAGATTCCCTTGCAAAATCTATGCCGAATACCACATGACCTATCGCTTTCCGCGTCTTTAGAAGTGCACAGATTTCATTGCTAAAAAGGATACTGGCAGGACCCCTGTTGTCTTGAATAATCCTTTCCTCGCTCAGCAGCGGCAACACCTTATTGCAAACCAACCCCATTCCCCTTGAGGGGGCAATGGTGGTTCACAACATCCTTCAACTGGTGAAGGACCCTCTACCGTTTACACCTTTGAAATGGTAGATCTACAAACCAGAGCCAAATCTTATGGAGCTCCTGTCGCTCATGCAAAGGAACCCTCCTCAAGTCAAAACCCACTGTCGCCTAACGATCTTCATATCAAAAGGATGGTTTTTGACCTTCTGATTCGCCCCCCTAAAGGGGCACTTCGACGAACAAAGCACAATGCCTCTGCACATGCCGCCCAAAACTACAGCATTGTAGAAGATTTGGCATAGGCATTGTCGACTATGTTAGTGCATGAAGTATTACAAACCTGTCGAGCACAAAGGAAAGCTCTACTTTCAGCCATTGGTGGTATCAACCCTCAAGATTCCATGCTTGCAATTTTCGACATGGAAAAGTGTAAACCTCCCCTTTCTCACCAACTTGAATTTCAGGTGCAAATCTTTTTGAAAGGTAAAGGTATACATAAAATTGTCATTGACGAAGGTGCTTCTACCTGTGTAATGTCGGCTTCACGTTGGCTCACTTTGGGTTCTCCAACACTATCCCCGCCATGGAATTCCCTTAAAGCTTTTGACGGCCACACTTTCATCCCAAAAGGTTACCTAGCTAGCCACCCCATCACCTTGTATGGGAAAACGGTAATGGTGGACATCGAAGTCGTAGATAGAAAGCTCTACTATAATCTCTTGTTGGGTCGCAGTTGGACTTACGCCGTGACTGCCATTGTGTCAATTTTCTTTCACATCATCCTATTTCCATTGGATGGAAAGGTAGTCACAGTGGACCAGCTGTCCTTTTGCGCCCTTGATTATATCTTGTTACCAAGCGGCTCTGTACCCTCAGTGGGTGGTGTACCTAACTCTTATGTTAGTATCGGTACCGGTCTACTGAAGGGCTCTTCCCTGATGGTTTGTTTCCCTCTTCTGCCACCAACGATTCCACAGATGGTCAATATGGTTTCATCCATTCCTTATGAACCGACCGATCCTTGGATCTTACCAACCCCTTTAGACATTGACACCTACGAAGAACAAATGCCACTGTCACCAGCTGAATTGGCCTACGAGGCCATTCAATCTACATCTGAGTCTCCAGTCACTTTGGTCATGGCCAAAGGTACGACTACACCTCCCATAACTACTCTTTCTTTCGATCCCCTCAATCAAATCCTACCTACGGACGAAGCTATTAGAGAGATCATGAGTTTAGAAGAACAACCTTGGGAGGAATCGCACCATCATTTTTTGATATCTGATTCGGACATGATGCCTCTTCAAATCTTGTCATCTAACGCACCTGAAATCATTTCCTCACCTTATATGACTATCCAAAATTTGGACTCAGAAGGGAACATGAGAAATCTTTCAAAGACACTACTTATCGATATTTCAGTCAAAATAGGCATCGTGGAAAACATGCAGATTGGAGCTGACAGCAATCCTGAGGAAATTGTGAGCTTCACCTACCCTTTTAAGGACTTCCGCAATGTTTTCCCTTGGTCTTATGAGGAAATGCATGGCATAGACCCTTCTATTGTCAAGCATGAGATCAAGAAAGATCGAGCATTCATTTTATGGTATTTTTCTTGCTCATTAATCCGGAAAAACCTCGAGTCTCCTTCTTTGGGTTCGTTAAAATACCACGAAGCAGACCGAGTATTCTTTTTATGGTATTTTTCTTGCTCATTAATCCAAAAAACCTCGAGTCTCCTTCTTTGGGCTCGTTAAACTACTACAAAGAAGATATGAGCGCTTTCTTTTATGGGATGTTTTCTTGCTCTAAAACTAAAAAATCCCCAACTTTTTCATCGTTGGGCTCGTTAAACACATATGACGATGGTCTGAGCAACTCTTTTTCCCTCTTTTTCTAGCTCATTAAACTGAAAGAGATCGATTGAGCATTCTTTTTAGGCGCTTTTTTCTCACTTGTAAAACTAAAAAAATCCCAAGTTTTCTCTTCAAGCTCGTTAAAAACTTATGAAGATGATATGAGCATTCTTTTAGGTACTCTTCTCGCTCATTAAACTAAAAAATCCTGAGTTTTCGTCATCGGGCTCATTAAAAATCTACGACAACAATATGAGCACTTTCTTTTTTGGGACCATTTCTCGCTCTTAAATCGAAAAATCCCTGAGTTTTTCCCTTCTTCAGGCTCATTAAATCTACGAAGAAGGAATGAGCAGTTATTTTACCTCTTTTTCCTTTCTCACTAAACTAAAAAAGATACTTTGAGTTTTCTTCATTTGACTTGTTAAAATTCGATGAAGGTATTGAGTTTGTCATTGCGTGACTCATTAAAAATTCACGACAAATATAGAGTTTAGTCTGTTTCCTCGTACTCATAACAAAATGAGGTCAACATCTATTGAGCATAGGTTTCTCTTTAGGACTCAGTAGATTAACTCATAGAAAAGTAACCGATCTGGGTATACTATTAAACCTTTGTCGCACCCAGTTAACAACTATGACAAAGGGACCACCATGGAGTCGTTCTTTATGATCTTTTCAGACTCTCTAAATATGAAAAGACCACCGAGTTATCTCATCTGGACTCATTAAATTACAAAGATGTGAAGTAGAGTCGCTCTTTTTACGATCCTTTTACTGTATAACAATCCCTGCAAGAAAATACAATGGAGCTACAAAAATACGAGTTCTCTCCACAAGAAGACTAATCAAAATCCACCCCTAGAGGCAAATTCGACTTGGTACTTATAAAAAATTATTAGGAATCATTCCCCATGAAAGGAGGAAGCTTTCCCCACCAAAATCTCTTGATTAGTGGTTCTAGTTCCTAAGATTAAGAATCTGCATTAAATGGCAGGGAACACATTCCTATATTTTCTCAATCATTGGAGTTCCATAATCTATGCCATAATTCCATAATATCTTGTTGATTTATTATTTAATATTTATCCTCCTGTAGTAGGGAGCAAACCCTAAATTATCTCCTCCTCCAAATCTTCATAATTTGCCCAATATTCTCATAATATTACATAAAAATAAATAATATTAAGCACAAATATGCAATTATTCATAAACCTTCTAAATGAACATATTAAAGTTAAAAATACATTATCTAATACAAAAAGAGAGGTTTAATGTGTTGAAGGATGGTCAAATGGAACTTAATTTATGTTTAATTCAGAGACATGGGCCTTAATTTATGTCTATTTTAGAGGCCCATCAGTCATCGAGTTTTGCAAGGCTAATCCTGCAATGGTTCAACCAAATCGAGCCCTAACTCCTTATACCCTGACCTCGTTGGGGAAATGCAAAGAAAAATAGAGAAAGAGCAGACCACTCTGATACAATTGATCCAAACTTAAACAGGAACAGAACAACTTACAAATATAATCATAAACACAGAGATGCAGCAAAAAAACTCTTCATTTCATTAATAGAAAATTATTGAACTATGCTTACAAACATAATGGAAATAGTATAGTTTGGGTGATGGTAGCTTATCTCTAAGAAGAGATGTGGCGGCTACTTGCCTCTCAACTGAGTAACAATGAGGCTCAAGGGCATCTTTATTATTGAACAAAAAGGGAAAACCCTAAACAACCAAAACCCTAACCCAAGGAGATGTAATACCAAGAGTTTATGGGCCCCGTTGGGGTTAGTTAGGTATCCAACTTCCTAGGGTTGTAACTTGTGATGAGCCTAGGTATTGCAGCAAGAATGCTGCAACTCCCAGGGCTACCATCTTTACTTATAAACCTGGGGTTCGTGAAAACTTGGAGGTGACTGTGCTATATACACAAGTAGAAATGAAGGTACTGCCTGTTGTCACTGCTCATCTTGCAAGAGACCCCAGGGGTTCCAAGCCAGACTTCTATAGGGTCAGAAGAAGCTTGATTTTGATGGAAGGAGAGCAAACCTATTCTAGGGGAGAGCTATTCTACTGCAAAAATGAAGAAAGCAATCATGTAATGCTAAACTCACACCAGACCCTAGCTAACCAATTAAACAACTATGTTAAGCAGAATTACTAGATCAATCACTAATCTAATGATAATTATCTAAGTTGCAAAAGTAAAAGCATAAAAACTAGACAAAGGGGTAAACAATGGAAACTAAGCTAAGTTTGTGTCTCAGCAGAAGAAGCAGTTGGAGGTTAAATTGGTGAAAAGAGGATGTGAGGGAGCAACAGTGCCTAAGAACCGTTGGATCAGGCAGGTGAAAGGCAAACGTACGGCTGAGATCGGATCGCAGGAGGGTACGTAGGTAGATGGGTGAACAGGATTAACTATAGGATGAACAATGGATATTATATCCTGGGCGAATGAATGAATAGATGAACGAACAGGGACAACCAGAGATGGGTAGACAGGATTAATCATTAGATGGACGGTGGAGATTAGATCACGGGCAAAAGAAACGTGCGGAAATGGTATCGGGTGATGCGATGTCCATCAAATCAAGAGACAGATCGACGGTGGAGATTGGAGCGCTTAAACGAACATGCAGAAATGAGGGAGCAGGTTTAGAGGGTGGTAAGCAATATTTCGCGTGCCCTCAAAGTTGTAAGCAATTTTCTCAAATTTCACTCGATTAACCTCCCCGGCCGATATGTAGCACAGGGAAACCACCCATTTCTGGTGCCCTCGGGTAGATAATGATTGGACAAAAATCCATGTGATATGGCTCGATAGCCGTCGGATCTGACAAGGCAGATCAATGGTGGAGTTAGACCGAGGTGGTTGGTGAGCAGGTGCGTGATAGTCATTAGATCTGACAAGGTAGATTGACGATTGGGATTTAAAGTGCACGAAGTCAAACGCTAAAAGTGAATTCAGGCGGTGATTGGTCAGTTTTTCTCTGTGAGGCGATCTATGGGTAAAAACCGTTTAAACATGGATTAACAGCTTTCGCTCAGCTTTTCATGTTGAAGGAGAATGAAAGGGATGTGAGGGAGATCAAATGACAGGAAGAGAGCAAAGGAGCAGATGATCATAAAAGGAATAAAGTAACAATGTAATGAACCCAGTGACTACAATAAACAACAAACTCACTGTGAAAACCAAAACCCTATGTTTTTGGAGTTGCTACAAGGTTTCTTCCTCACGTCAAGGTCCCAAAGGGAGGAGGGGAGGCCGAGACACCTGTGAGCAACCTTGTGGATCTTTTCTTTGCCAACCTACTGATTGAATGAAATCATAAATGATCTACTCTGCACTACTTAAACAAATGAATAGTTAAACAATAAACCTTTGTAATGGAAATGAACTTCTTAAGCAGATGAATAGAAAACAGGAAACTATGCTACTTAACAATACAATAAAGTGGAGCTTTGGTTGCTAGGGTCAGGTCCTAACCCAAGAGCTTCAGCCCTCTGAGTTAACTCAATGCTGGCTCAAAACAAAACTCATCTTCATTATAAAATAACATTGTATTACATCCAAACTATTACAAGCTTGCACCTGGAGACAAAGTAGAGTCAAAAGTCTGAATACTCCTAATGCTTGCTAACTGAATACTGGTGACTGACTAAATAAAAAAATTGAGGTCCTAAACCTCTCTACTTATACATCTAAAGTCTCCAATGACTTCTTCAAAAATAGGGAGGCACAGCTCCCAATTCAATGATTAACTCGTGATTTTCCTTTCACTAGATTGGTTTCCTTCTAGTAGGGAGGTTGCTTATACTTTCACTTGCTTGGCTACCTTCTAGTACTCCTGATTTGGTTGTTTGCACCTTCACTTGCTTGGTTGTTTGTACTTTCAGCTGATGGAGGGATATTCAAATGGAGGGGCATAAATGAAGAGGATTTACCTCATGTAATTCCTCTCCCTTGTCCTATTCGAGTTTTTACCAAAGTCTTTACCATAGTTCCTTGCTTTTATCTTTTATCCCTGCATTTTACTTGCTTTTATCCTTTATTCCTGCATTACATGCACATTAGACCACAAAGAAAAATATCCAACTCTACTCATCTCATAAACAAAATATAATCAAAAGTATGCAATAAGTTGTGAGAATAGTTGGTTTGACTAAGCTAGGAGGTGAATTAAGGCCAATTAAGGCCCATATAATTACTCAATGATGAAGCTCATCATCACCCCCCTACTGAAAGTGTTTCTCATCTTCTAAGCAACTTAGTGGCTTTGGTAGCCTCTCTGACATCTTATGCTTCTGTTGTGGTCTCTTCTTCTTGTTCATATAAGCCTGCTTTCCTTTATACTTCTTCCCACTTATATTCTCTGATCTTCAAGATATGTGGCAATGTTTTCCATCTCCTTATGCAGGCATGTATATTATCATTTCTTAGCAGCCTAAAAATGTCCTCAAAATGTGAAATTGCTTCCTCTTGGGAAGAAAGATATCTAAGTGCCAACTAAGGATCATCTGCAATGAGATTATTGGTGCGGATTAGGGCAATGGGATTTGATTATTCAGTTGCTTCTCTGTCCCTGAAGCCACTTAGCTCTTTTGTTTCCAGCTACTCTTTCTTTTTTTCTTTTTCTTTTTGTTTCAATGCCTTCTTCCGCTTTTGTTTCAGCATCATGTTCCTTTGTATTAGTGTCTTCTTCATCATGTCCCTTTGTATTAGTTTCTTCCTTATCCACCTCATCCCTATCTAGCTTTGTATCTTCTTCTTCTTGTTTTTCCTCCTCCTCACTAACAGAAGGACTAACACCATAGATGAAGGTTCTGATGTCATCCTCTGCTGGTAAGTCATTGAAGATTTTCCATGTTATAGGGATCCTGGGGTTTAGGAGGGCATCCTCAATGAGGATTCTGATCAAACCATGGTGAGACAACGGTTGGGAATTTCCTTTCTTTACTTTTTTGTTGGAGTCCATGAGTGATTGTATCAGAAAATAGGGTATGTTGAATCTTTGGTGAACCGGTGTTTCTACCCCAAATCTTAGTTCTTCAAGCATTCTAAAATGGTAGCCATAAACAATATTGTATCTACCCTCATATGAGATATACTTGATGAGCATCTTGCTTGTGAGGCTTGAATAGGAAATGAGCAAATTCTTGAGAAAATAGAGTTTCCTGTGTATGTAATCCACTAGCCTCTCTTTTTTTTTTTAGAGGAAACTGGACACCTTTTTACTTACAAACCAACTACCTCTTAACCTTTACAACTTTTGATCAAATGATGCATATGAATGAGTGAGCAGGATACTTACATGTGGCCTTAATGCCACGCTATAGTTGTCAAAGATCAGAGGTGTTGCTCATGGTCATTCTTCTTCCTCCTCTGATGTCTGACGATGGTTTCTTGACTACAGATCTGGTGTGGTTGTTGTTGTATGGTCATCTTTCTTCCTCTTCTGTTTTTTGTTGATGGTGTCTGTGACTGCAGATCTGATGTTGCTGAATGGACAGAGGGAGTAGGAGTATGTGTGAAGGCAAGGATGATGTTAATGGATGAGGTGAGGGGTTAAATCATGTCTAGAATGAATTTTGAGTATCTAACCAATCTACCAGTCAAGAGATCCTATAGAAAACACAATTTTCACCTGAATTGGAGCAATGAAGTGAAAAACAATGGAATTTATGGAGGGATGCATGGTAAGGAGTGGAGGAGATGAAGATATGTGAGGCAAGGCTCCCTTTGGATCTTCTCTTTGCTCCCTGATTGTCTTTCTCATCCTCCTGCAAATAACAATTATGTTTTTTTCTCTTATTATTATCATTATTATTATTATTATTATTATTATT
>APFE030855283.1:11474-55286 GCA_000404065.3 Pinus taeda | reverse complement strand
ATATGTGAATGATTGAGAATACTTAGACTTGATCAAATTCTGAAATCTTCACACATTAACTTGATTTGATATTTTTATTTTTTTATAGAAACAATTTTTTTTTTCTATTGTTCTTGTGCACAGTTAACTAAGTGATACTTGATGTCTTATTATTTTAACTTCATATTTCAATTAAATACATTTAAGCCAATTTACTTTAATTTCTTTCTTTTTCCTTTTATTTTAAATACTAACCCTAATGTTGCGTATGATTTATGATGAATTAATTTAAAACCTTATATTTGTCATAAATGATATTTTAATTTCATAACTCTCATGTGTTATATGCCTACCACCTATCTTTCCTAAAAACCTTATTTTATTTATAAACACTCATTATCATTAATATGGATTGATCATTTTTCTTTAAAGAACATTTATTTAATTATTATTCCTACCACAGAATACCCCCTATGGTGAAAGGGAGGCCATCCATTGTCACCTAATGTGGGAGGATTCTTGGAATCCTCATGGAATATCTTCTCAGGTTATTGATAGTTACCAGGACAATCTGAGAAACAACACATAATGTCCCCCCTCGTCATGGGTATGGAGAAAAATAATGTCATGTTTTGGGATGATGAGGGTTTCCTATGTGAATTCCCTTGAAGGTTTCCACCATAGGGAGGAGGGTTTCCTCCATATGGGTTAAATTGTAAGATAGACCTAATCAACCCATCAACAACGTTAGATGCCCCTAGTTTTGGTTTATCAAAGGGCTTAAGATTGGTAGCATATGGGATAATTGTATATAACTATCTTAACTAATCATTTATCATGCCAAAATATTGAGCTTTGATAATGGATCCCTCCTTTTGAGTCATGGTGGTAGAAACAACTTTTTCAATGATTAGAAAAAGTGGTTTGAGGAAGAAGTCAAGAAGAAGCTTTTTGGTAACTTCAATATTGTGTATGTTGTGGTGTCATTTATGTTGTTGGATATGATCTAAAATATGACTGGGTGTATACTACCTACACATAGTTAGAATTTCTAGTCCTGCATTGTGGAGTATTGGTAACTAAGAAAGGTGAGGAAGGTCTTGGCTAGGGAAGCAGAGTAATTGTTAATGCTATATGTTTCACTAACATACCATTTGCTTGAGTGACCAATTAAGGTGCACTTAAAGAGTCTCACATGAAATAAGACTTCAGTGATACTATTTGAAAAAATCCACAATAAAATGTCATAATGTGGCTAGATGGGTCTTCTCTTGGATTTCTCTTGAACTTTGGAATATCTAAAGGGAGCTTAATTGGCATTGTAGTTTATGTGACATGATGTGAAATGGAGTTAGTTGTTAGCTTCATCAAATATGAGAGATTTAATAAAGTAAATGGAATTTTATGAGTTATAGGTTCCATAATAAGGATTTGGTCACTAAAAATAATTTTAGAAGTAGAGTTAACGTAAGGTGAGTTGGTGCCGAGAAAAGTTACTCTCAATGGAGATGATATCCACAAGGGTGTATAAACTAACGATAGGTAACAAATACATCAAACTAGGGCATAAGTAAGACCCAAGACACTTCCCAATGATGGGGGGAGGCCTTGTAGGTGATGAGAATTTTAGGGAGTAAGTGGGTTGTCTATTGTTTGAAATATGTGCTAAAGTATGCTTTCAAGTGACGGGGTTTCAAGTTGTTCTGGTAAAATGAATTGGATGAGTCAAAGCATGAAAATCAAAGTAAAGACGAATTATTTGAATATGTTTTTAGAATTTATATGGTTTAATTTTTTTGATCAAGTGGACAATACTTTTGTAATGGTGAAAATTGAAACAACATAAGAGCTCAAAGTCCTATGAGATGTAATGTCATTCGACTCAAAAGTAATTGGGCCTTCTAATGTTTATCAAAATTAAGGCATATTTTCAATGGAAGAAAACTAGTGCAGGTTGAAAGGAGGGTTATAGTGAGGTGTTCTAAGGGCATGTTTTGGAGTGGCTAGCAATGTTTCTAATAACCATTCAAAATCACCTCTTGGTGTAGTTTCATCCCACAACCAATACCTTGGGTAGATTCCCTATGATTTGGGCATTGATTTACCTTCATCTAGTGTACAAAAGATGATATGAAATTCTAGGTGCCAAACTTTTATCTATGAACCCCATTAGGAGCTAGGAGTGATCTAGGTGGACATTAGTGAGTCACCATTATCAATAATTGTTTTCTATTATTGGTGGTTTATAGCCCATGGTTTTAGTAAACCATGGTATTTAACCCATGGTATTTGAAATACAATGAAAGTGCATAACTATAGGTCAAAAGGAACCCATAAATAATATAAATACATGCCTTCACCATTGTAAAATCCATGGAGTTTCTCATGTGTAGTCTTATAACACTTTTACAATTTAATAAATATTAAGATCCTTTCATATTGTTTGTCTACATTATTTCTTTTATGAACTTGCGACATTTTCTATTATCAAAATCGAGTGTCATTCCTCAAGTAGCCTAGACCAAGAGTATTATATCTATCTTCTCTTGTTCATTTCCAAATGCATGCCCCTGATAAGGTTAGGATATAGAGAATTCAATCTTAATCTAGTTTAATTTGAGGAAAATCACTCTTTCTAACCCAAGTGACCTCCCATGTTAGAAGAAAAGAGAAATGATGGCATAGGGAATCCTATCAAGTTTTTTCTATAGGAAGCACTCATGTGAAAAAGGAATGAAATTATGGATAATTTCACCTAGATCCTTCCAAGAATGACTAAGGCACTTTCAACAAGCAACCATTTTGGAGAAGTGACACACATCAAGGTAGAAGTTAACTTTGACATCCCATTATTTGAAAGAAAAATAAATGTATATGCTTTGGATAAATGGTTAAATTTATTAGAGGCATTTACTCTATTGACAACTTTTCTGACAATGGTATCACCTTGGTGCTCATGAAATCTCTTGTCCATGTCAAAGATTGGCACACAGATCATTGGGAAAGATACAATGAATATGAGTCTAGGGTATTCAATGTAATCCCCACTTGGGTCACTTTTGTTGATTCTCTGAAGGAGGAATTCTACTCTATAGGGAAATATGATGACCAATACATTAGATGCACAATTTTTCAAAAATAGAGAGACTAGATAGTGCTATAGTACAATATTTTCCATACCTTGCACTCAAAGTTGGGTATCAAAGACTTAAGCTTGAATGAAACTTGGTTTTGAAGCGCCACAATGGCATACATAGGTACATATATTTGGTGAAATTCCCGAAAATATCCTCAGTATGTGCTACTTATTGATATTATTTAAAACTAGAGTATAAAATGAAGCAAAAGAATAAGTAGTAGTTTGGTTATGCAAATCCACTACAACAAAATACTGGAAAAAGAGGCCCTAAACCATAGAATAAGTGAAAAAGCAAGAAGAATCAACCTAAATATAACCAACTCAAGTAACAATAAAACAAGGGTAATTGGAAGTTAAATAAGGACATCGAAAAGTGGCACGAGTTCCACAAAATCCCATATCACAAAATCGACGAATATCACTTGAAACAATCATTGTTAGCTAAGCTTAAAGAGAAAAAAAAAGACTCCAGGTCATATTTTTATTTAGAATAGGATAAAGGGAAGTATATCATCAACTTATAACCTAGCGTTACCATCAAAACCACAAAAATCCAACCAGAATATTCAGAGGAGCATGATGAGGGGGGTGCCTATTCCATTCATAGATGTGGGTGAAAGGACCCTGCTACATTTAATTGTTAATAGTGGGAGCCATAAGAAATTGATCTCAATCGAGTCTGTCAAGATATTGAAGTTTTCAACAATACCACACCCCCAACCATACACCATTGGTTGGTTGAGCCATGGATGGGAAATCCATGCATCCATCAATGTCATCTATCCTTTGGCATCAAGCCCTTCAAAGATGAGGTATGTTGTGATGCTACCCCACTTGAAGTTTGTGATGTTCTTCTAGGATAAACTTATATGTGTAAACATTATGCTATTTATGAGTCTTGATCACATAGTTTCATTTTTACTCTAGGGGATTATCTCTAAGGGATACTAGAGGTAGTTTAAACTATGGGAAATTCATTAATCTTGGAAAAATAATTCCAACAAGTAGTCTTTCATACTTCTAATTATTTCCTCTACATGGTTCATCCAGAAGGATAAGAAAAGGTCATCACAACAACAATATCTCTAGCACAAGCTCTCTCTACTAAACATAAACATGTGGAAAATAATCTAGAAGTGTCGAAAGACATATTCACCTCACATATTATGGTTCCTCTATACTTCCATTTCAAACATGTGCGTACATGGGATGACAACCATATGTTCAAAATGACTATAATAAATATCTCCACAACTAAAATGGCCACATATCCTTACATACATGTTCAGGGTTCCATTTAGTAGCCTTATAATTTCATATTCACCACTAAAGTCCTCTTATTCTTAGGATGAAACAAATCAAATAGAAAAAAACGTTGATTGGATCCAACACCTCCAACAATAGCTTCATGATGTCTTGTAAAAATTTGAGTCCAAGTACAAACAACAACATGACCAATAATAATTTCCACACAAGTTTAGGCTACAATGTATTGAATCATGGACACCAAGATGAAGGATATACTCTGGAAGAATATATAACTCTACTAGGTTCTCAAAATAGGGGAACTTTGTCACTAAGGAAAGTGGCTCACAAGGAGCCAAATTTAGTAGAATTTTCCCCATCTGATTAGGGAACTTGATGTAATGGAGACTATTGCTTCCTTATGTGAGGACTAATCCAGGTGGATGTTGGTGAATCACCATGGTCAATAATTGTGTTCTATTGTTGGTGTTTTACAATCCCATAATTTTGGTAAACCATGGTATCCACCCATGGTATTTAATAGGTGGAAGAAAACAAAATAAAATCTAAGCATACAATTACCTTTATACCATATACAATCATTTCGTTTATTTTTTTCCATCAGTAGATTTATGTGTATTCACCCCATTGGTTTTTCATAACCATGGTGTATCTTAAGTATAATGGAAGTGCAATGATTTCTGTGGAAGTTGATAAATAATGTAATTACATGGCTTCACAATTATAAAAGAAATGAAGTTTCTCATAATGTAGTATTATGACACTTACCATTTAGTAAAAATAATTAAGCTCTTTCGATATTTTTTCTCTACATTGTTTATTTTATGCACTTGGGACATTTTCTATTACCAATATTTAGTCTCATTCCTTAGATAGCATAGCCCATGGAGACTCAAGTTAGGTCCAATCATAGCTCTAAGCCTTACCCCCTTCACAAGTTTCTTCTTGCTACTAGATTTTTGGAAACTATATGATGAAGGAATTGAAGTTTTGTAAAAGGTAAAACTATGTGTATCATAATAAGTGACTAAGGGGTTGTTTTAAGGGAATCCAACTCTATCCACTAGACCCAACAATTGAACCTCGTTGACTATGTAAGTTGGTTGACCATGCAGTTGTGTTGACCAACCATGGTAGTTAGATAGTTACAACTACCTTGTAACTAAATGAATATAATATATAAATAGTATATATATACTATATATATATATATATATATATATATATATATATATATATATATATATATATATATTAATATAGAGAGAGAGAGAGAGAGAAGAGAGGAGAGAGAGAGAGGATGTATTCCAAATGTTGTGATATCTTAATAATGATGCTTAATTCTTTGTGTCCACTATTTTTGTTATATTCTCATTCATCTCATCTATGTGTTTATATGTATTTTACTTTATATAGTAATGTATATTGATATCTTGATACACTATTGGTAACTACTCACAGTTCGCTAGATTACAACATTGGTTCCATTGTGAGTAGTTCATGAACCTATGTTTGAGAAAACATACATATGTACATGTTAAGTTTGGATCATATTTGTGAGTAGTGTGGGAATTAAGATGATAATTATATCAAGAACTATGCAAGAATAAGTTAACGAATTTTATCAAAAGAAAGAGCCAACTTCTTCACAGAAACCCATAAGAAATTTCTAGAGGCCATTCCCAACTCAAATTATCAGATACATTAACTATGGTGGCAATGAATACACTTAAAAATTACCATACGTTAATGTTAATAATAAATAATGGAGACCACCCAAATTTTTATGGCTTGGTTTTGAAAATTTGTAAAAATTACTATGGAGAGACAACACTTTAAGAAAGAGTTTTAGCTTATAAAAATAAAAGAATATTCTACAATGAATTTCACAGTGGTTTTCTATGTACCATACCTCCATTGTTTCATAAATGTTTGCTAGACAAAGGGGTTTGGCTAGATAGTTGAATACTAAACATCCCTAAATCTGCCTCCTACAAATATCAATAAGGGCCAGAGACAACAAAATTGGAAAAAATTCTTAGAATTTAGCTGTAAAATCTCAAGAGATGTTTGATATTATTTCCCAAGTAAATGAAAAAATTAATTATGATAACCACTATCAACTTCAAGTAAGTCAATACTAATGATGAGGATCTTATTGATTTTTGAGATTCCTTAGCAAAAGTTGAGTGAATTGAATACACTTAAGAAATATCATGCCAAAATCAAGGATGAAGTTGACTAAAAGAGAATATATATTAAAAGAATAATCAAACCAAAATACTACATGTTGGATGAAGTATTATAAAAATTAAACTCGAATTAAAGCAATTGATTGGGATAAAGGACAAAGAAAACAAGAGGAGATATGTAACATAAGTAATCCTCAAACATCAGGGAGATAAGAAATTTGCGGGTGGCTAGTAAATGTGCTATAATAATATAAGATTGGAAGAGACAAACCATATTTAAGAGGGGATACCCTAATGGTTCATAAGAGGAGTAACATATTATAGTTTGTCTTAGTAGTAAATTTAAGCACTTGTCAACTTGCATAAAATATGAAAATTGATGACCCCAAACTAGTGCTGCAACAATCTCCTTTCCTCAAGATGCTAGACCTTGTATTTTAGAATTTATCCATTAGATATTAAATATGGATTCCAATCCCTCTTCAATATGATATAGAGTTGATTATCAAGGAAACCTACATGGAAGATTGTTTATTGAAATACCACTCCTAGATAAAAGGTGGGTAGGTTTAAAACATGATGAGAATATCACACTCCATGTCAAGCATATCATAGACATCTCCCCTAACAAAGTTAATTGCTAAAGAGGAAGATTCAAAATTGATGAATAATTGTAGTAAATTGACATTTTCTAAAAAAGGGAAATTCACTAAATATAGAGATAAATCTTTCCAAACAAATCAAGATCTCCTAGATGATAAGGAAGTTTAATTCATGAGATCCACTGAAGAACCATTGATTGAAGCTATAACCCCTTTGGCTTCCAAAGTCAAATTGACCATTCTATAGCCAACCAATGAAATTTAGTTGACTACATATTATGTGTAATCGAAGCGTCAATAGACATTAGACCACACCTAACTTCCTTATCCCACTGAAAGTTGCAAATCAAAGATAAAATGGGCAATAAAACCACAATTCCATATATCAGGTGATGAGGCCCTGGAATTTCAAAATTTTGTATGTCATTTTTGTGAACCCGTTAGAATATCCATGAATCAATATAAACAATGGGAAAAGTTTCTAGTTCCCTTATAAGAAAGAGAAATTAATATGGCCATGAAACGTAGAGAGAATCAACCAATGAGAAAGGTGCAATAGGGAAACTTCTTAATTTCCGCGCTGGGTATGTATTTATTCTCAGAATATTAATCAAGCAATGAATAAGATAAATATTTAAGAATATGATAAAACATTCTTCTGGGGTGGCTCTTTCAGGGTTACATGTCTTGTGAATACATTGCTGCCAAATGCATCTTCACCATTTTTTTTGAGCTTTGACTATATATGTGACCATTTCAAAGAGCTAAATTAGCTAAGAGCACCTTACCATGTTCTCACTTGAATCCTTATGAGGTCTAGGGAGTAGGATGAGGTGTCTCGGTGGGAAACACAACTGCATTTGCGATCTAATTAAAAATTTAGTTAGGGTGATTTTTCAATGACAATTGCCACATAATTCCAGGAGTTGAATCATCCCAAACACCATAGCTTTTTTCACCTCTTTAAAACCTTACAAGATGATGTCATGCTCATGTCACCAAGGTCATGTGGTGCCATCTAACTGGTGACACGTGTCACTCGGATTTTTCCCACTTGACCATGTGAAAATGCTAAAAATGCACACATGTCCCTTGTGTTGACTGTTGGGCACAACCCAACTTGGCCTAGATTTCGAAAAAGGCTTTGCATTTTGTGGAGCAGAGCACACAATGGAGCTTGCAGTGGAGTGCACTATAGAGCAACGGAACGCAAAGTGGACCGCACAGTGGAGCGCTTAGAATATACCATGCAGTATAAGGGCTTTAGGGTGGGTCGAAGCCCCTACCTTTTATACAAGTACACTATTTTTGTAAAGGATCAATGGGATTTTTGGGCCATGGTTGCTTGTTTTAGGGAGTCCATGGTATTTGGACAATGGTATTGTAATGATGTAACAGTCCGATGTAGCAACATATATAGGGTGAAATAATAAGAATAGAATCATCGAATTGATCAAAATCAGTGTTATGGTTGAATTATTGTGATCTGTAGTTTTGTAGCAAAGAAGAGGCTTTGCAGCTGAGTGCGCAGAGGCCCGAGTCTACAGTTGAGTGCGCAGAAAACGTTCATCTTAGTGAGAGCTAAGAATTGTTTGTTGTATAAGATTTATTATATTATGCAGCAGTTCTTATCGACGCAGCCCCATATTAGGGTGAACCACGATAATTTGGTGTCTTCATGTGCATATTTGCTTATTAATTTTTTTAGAGTTGTAGTTATTATAGATGCATTTTATTTTAGTACAGTGATGGTTTATGGTTTTAGATGGTAGGTTTAAGTGATTGATATAATGTGGTGAAGTGATTTATGAATTTTAAGAATAAGAAAACCTATAATACCACATCCCCTAGTCCCTCAAGGATGCAAAAACTTGGTTCTGCATCCTCCCATAGTCACGTAAGGTGAGACTATCATATGCTTACACATCATTGCCGAAAGGGCCAATGATTGAGGATTTGATTGGTGCGCAGTATAGATAGAACCCGGGTTAGCCTAAACCAAGCCAACAAATGGTTCCCTTACTGGGACCAAGATCTGTTTGAAGGATATGTGGATTTGGCACCCATCAAAGAAGGAGATTCAAGACTAGATAGAACTAAAAGAGTGAGAAAACCTTGTCTAACATCCAAATCTTGGTTGCAGAAGTACATTTTTATAGATCAATACGAAATTTTCTCCTCTTCATTTCCTACCAAGTTGTACGAGTGGATATCGAGGTTGACCATAAGGAAGAACTGTTTTAAAGGTGAAGAACCTATGGCATGGTCTCTTGAATTGATACAACGACTCAATAGAATTGACAATAGGATTTCAAAGGTTGTCTATTTCTAGATTGATAGCATATTGGGAGGATTTGTTATTGAGTTCGTAGTAGACTTGACCATGTACTATAGCGAAGTAGAACGACGATTTTTCAAAGGACCGCAAGGTAAGTATTTAAAATCCCTGAAACTTTAGATTAAGATGCTTCTGAGTGAAAAGGGAGTTTTACGGATATAACCAGATTTCTACTTTAAATTATGTTTGGAAGCAAAGGGAATAAATTTGAGAAAGATAACTGAACAACATGAAGTGTAAAGAGATATAGAGTAGATAACAGAAGGAGATCTCATGGACAAGATCTGAACACCTTTATAGAGATTGATTATAGTATTCTTTTGAGTGAATCTGAAATTGAAAGAGAATAAAGCCACCTTGATAACCCTAGGTAGCTTCGCAGTATTCATCCTTCTAGATTGAGAGTTCAAAGAAGCCATAATTCAGTAATATCTAGGGTGTTTTTGGCTCTCCCCCTCCCCCTGCCCTTCTCTACTCTCCTACCCCCCATCCCGCCTCCCACCAGTGCCCGATCCTCCCACCCTGCTTACCCCCCATCCCCCTCCCCTTACTTCTCCCCCTCCAAGAAGAAAGAACTATGGATGATGATATTAAGCTACCCGTTTTCAAAGGAATTAGATTGGAGGATCCATAACAATTTTGGTTTTTATGTGAAGCATTATGGACAACGAAGTATATCAACGATGAGAATATAAAGAAGGCACAACCCGTTACAATGTTCTTAGATGGAGAATTGACATGATATATGAAGTATTTAAATAATCAAAACAAATTAGTTGCAGATATTAAAACAACACTGATAAGAGTGTTTAAGAAGCCAAAGTCCGAGTCACAATGCATCACTGAATTGAAGGAGATCAAACAAAAACCTACTGAGTCTGTTTGGGAGTTTGATAAAAGATTTAAGGTGTTATTGGATCAAGTAAGCTTAGACATACATCCAAAACAACATCAAGAATGGTTTATAGTTTCACTACGACCACATATCAGGTTACCATTAACACAACAAAAGATAGAAAGTCAAGTCGAAGCTCTACAGATTGCAATGAAATTTGAAGCTTCACCTATAGGAGATACTAATGCAAGCATGCAACAGATCTAGAGTCAGCTAGAAAATCTAACCTTACAAATACAATACATAAGGAAAATAAAAGAAGTTAGAGAAGAAATATGGTGTACGAAGTGTAGATCGAAGGGCCATTCTAAAGAATAGTTCCCCATCTTTAGAAATTACATGGATGGTGGGGCACTGAATCCCTTGAATGCAGGCTCTAGCCTGTGGGGTGAAATATGTAAGACTAGAGGTAAACATCATTTAGAAGGTTGTTACTTGTTACAAAAATATATACAAACTCCAAGGAATCTCTACTGCAAATTATGTAAATCAGTAGGACATGATGAGAATAATTATCGGGCTTACGAACTAATGATGGAGTGTGGTGCTGAAAATTATACAATGAAAGAATAAGAGAATGGACATGAGGAAAATGGACAATGCAGTGGTCGAGGAGGTTACCAAGGAAGAGGATGATGTGGTGGAGCTGGTCAAGGACGTGGACAAATCATTTTCTATAATTGTGGCCAACCAGGTCATTTTGCGAGAGACTGCTAGAACCCTACAACGACATGTAAGCACTGTAAATTGTTTGACAATGTAATTGAAGAATGTCCTATAATTATGATGAAGATACAAGAAAAAAGGAATCAACATCCAACACATAATATTGAAATGATCACTGTTGAAAGGAGGACCAATGAACCTCAAATTAGTATTGTCACTTGAAGTGGAGCTGCGAATGGTAGTCATAAAGAGGATGGAAAGAAAGAATCTGAAAGTACATGGGTTAGAAAGACTACCAGGAAAGTTCATTCTTTTGATATTAAGAAAGAAAAAAAAAAAATTATGGAATCAAATTGAAGTTTTATGGATGTTGGAGCTTCTACCTCTATAGCCAAACCCAAATTAGAAAAGTAATTGCAATGTGTCATCAACTTCGATACAGAACCGAACTACGACACAATATCAATATTCAACAGATTTAAATTCTTTTTTGTAGACTTGTATGAAATTGTTAATAGATTAAAAGGCTATAGAAGGGCTTTAGGAGTTGATAGATTATTGTGCATCCAAAGAAACACCGCGAAGTGAGATGTGTGCAGTGAAAAATTTTCATGGACAAAAGAGGATCATAAGAGAGATGAGGCTTAGTGTGCAAATAGGAGTATATGAGATGGATAAAATTATTTTGGATCTGGGATTTGTTGGTCAATTACTGACTAAGAAAACATGGGAATTAATGGGTAATCTGAAGCTACAATTGTCACCTATTCAGTTAAGGATGGAAAATCAACAAAAGATATTCCCTCTAGGAAGACTGCGAGGTATCATAGTGGATATTGAAGGAGTTCACACTATTATTGATTTTGAAGTAATAGAGATCATTGATGGCAGTAACCCTTATCTTACATTGCTTGTAATTGACTAAGAATTTGACAATATCACCATAATTAATCTGAAGAAGAGATAGATGATATTTGAAGGAAACAATATGGGAATAATTGTTCCCTTGGATCCATCAGAAGGAGTAAGATACACAAAACTAGTCAAAGAAGAATATTTTATAGCTAACATAGACAATATCTATCAAATGACAACGAAGGAACAAGATTGTGTTAACCCTACTGCAGAGGGCAAGTTGATTTGGGAGCATGATAGTTCTTGTACCTCAAACTTAGAAAAATAATTGGAAAATTGGCATAATAGGTTGCATGAAGCATCCACAAGACGTTGCGAAATACTTACCAAATCAGTTCGTTGTATGATGTTTGAGGTATGTAACCTGCCTTCTTATGATGGCTTAGGTGACGTAAATTATTTTCTTAATGATTATGAAGAACAAGTTCCATAAAATAAAAGGTTTTTAGCCTTAGATATAGCCCTAAAAGATACCCTTGGTTGATGTTGGAATGCACACAAGAAGAATATAGAAGGTTGGCAGGAATATCGAAAACTGATGTGGATAAGGCTTGGACAAATAGATACAGAGATAGAGATAAAATATGATGGTGAAACTAATCCTAGGAAGCATATCCAACTATGCACTATAGCATGGAAGGAGATTCCACAACAAGAATGGGTACATGGATTCATTCATACATTAGAGACAATCCCTAGGAACTAGTACCTAGAAACAAAGCTTCGACATGGTACAATAAATTGGGCAGGCATGGTTGGTGGCTTCATATTAACATTAAGATTTGAGGATGATTTCCCATACATATATGTGGCCCTTTAGACATTAAAATATAAGATATTTGAGAATATAACCCCACTGACATGGCAGAAACCTGATTGGGTTGCACACATAGAAAATGTGCTAGAGTGTTATAACCTCACTGTGAATGAAGAAGAAATTCCTCGCAATGTCGACATAGCAGAGTCAAAAGGATACCGTGAATTAACTGGACCTAAGCAAGAGATACCAAACATAATGAAGCCATTGAAGACTAAGAAGGTGAACATAGGATCAATGAAGGAACCCAAGTTTGCAACAATAGGAGACTACTAGGATGAAGAGACAGTTAGTAAAGTTACAGAGTTACTTCATGAATATGAAGAACTATTTCCCACCAAGTTTTTAGAGATGACGGGTATAATAGGATATCTAGGAGTCATGAAGATTCCCCTTAACCCTGATGTGAATCCAGTCAAACAAAGACCTTACAGGTTGAAAATGAAGTATAAGGATAAAGTGAAAGTAGAACTTGATAATATGGTAGCATCATGAATTATTGAACCAATAGAAGAATCACAATGGGTGAGTCCTATGGTGGTGCAAGAGAAGAAGACTCAATGAGAGATTAGGGTCTGTGTTGATCTGAGAAAGTTGAATGATGCATGTTTACAGGATCCCTTCCCTACCCCTTTCACAAATGAAGTGCTAGATAGTGTAAGAGGTCAAGAAGCTTACTCATTTACAAATGGATTCTCAGGTTATCATAAGATTAGGATTGCACCTGAAGATCGGCATAAGACCACATTTGCTACAGAATGGGGCTCATATCAATACATGGTAATGTCTTTTGGATTGAAAATTCCCCTACCATATTTTCTAGGGTGTTGGTCGCAACCTTTAAGGAATACATTCACAAGTTTTTAGAGGTATATTTTGATGATTGGACAGTATTTGGATTGTTGTGCAAACATGTTGTAAGTTTAAGACTTATTCTCGACACATGTAGACAATATCAGATCCCTTTGAACCTAAAGAAGTGTATATTTTGTGTAACTTTTGGCATATTGTTGGGACATATTGTTTGTAAGCAAGGACTAATGGTGGACCCTGCTAAGATTGCTACTATTATGAACTTTACTCCACATAAGATAGTAAGACAACTTCACACTATGTTGGGACATGTTGGGTATTATAAAAAGCTCATCAAGGGGTATGCTCAAATTACTACGCCTATGGAGAAAATGTTGAAAAAGGATATAACTTTTCAATGGGATGAAGAATGTTAGAAGAGCCTCGACATATTGAAAGAAAAAATGGTAGCTGCACCTATAATAGTGTTCCATGATTGGAATACATAATTCCATGTCCATGTGGATGCCTCTTGTATAGCTTTGGGAGTGGTATTGCCATGACCTGGTGTAGGAGAGATTGATTATCCTATAGCCTTTGTAAGTAGAAAGTTATCTAAAGCAGAAAAGAATGAGACCACTAAAAAAAGGGAATAATTGGCCATGGTGTATGCTTTTAAGAAGTTTAGACACTATTTTTTGGGATCACACTTTAAAATGTTTACATAGCATTCTACACCGAATTACTTGGTTAATAAGACTGTCTTAGGATGAAACATTTGTAGACGATTACTACTATTCAAGGAATATGAATTTGAGATCATTGTTAAACCACAGAGACTAAATGAAAGACTTGACCATCTGTCAAGACTGGAAACAAGGGAACAACTAACCAACATAGAGGATAATCTCCCTGATGCATGGTTATTTGTAGTCAGAGTTGAAGATGACCATTTCACAAATATCATTTAGTTTTTTACCACAAGAATGGCTCCTTCAGAGTATACTACACAACAAAATTAAGAATTAGTGGTTAAGGCAATTGACTTTTCATTAATATCAAGACATTTATATCATATGGGACCAGATGAGATATTGTGTAGATATGTTCCTGAACATGAAATATATATGATTCTAGCAGAGGATTATGGGGGCACAACTGGTAGAAATTATGCAGGAAAATCTACTGCGTAGAAGATTTTTGAGAGCAAGATTATGGTGGCCTATACTACATAAAGATGTGAAGGATTATTGTCAAGCATGTGATGTGTGTGAAAGAAAAGGGAAGCCTTCTAGAAGAGATGAGATGCCATTAATACCAAAAGTTACACTGCAAGCCTTTGGTAAGTGGGCCATTGATTTTGTTGGACCCATCAACCCACCTGCAAAGAGGACTGGTGCGTGAGGTACATAATCACAATGACTAATTACTTGATAATATGGACTGAAGGAAAACCAGTAAGGGACTGTAGCATAGAGACTTCTGTGAAGTTTATTTTTGAGTACATATTGTCTAGATTTGGATGTCCGAAGATTTTTATGAGTGACCAAGGTTCACTCTTCTTAAATAACAATATTGAAGCATTGATTTAGGAGTTCCAATTTTATCATAAGAATAGTACTCCTTATCACCCTCAAGCCAATGGAACAGTAGAAGCATTTAATAAGATTTTGGAGAATGCACTTACTAAGGTAAGCAATGTGAATAGAGATGATTGGGACCTTAGAATTCCAGCAATATTATGGGCTTATAGGACCACTTGTAAAAAGAAGATTGGTCAGACACCCTTTAGGTTATTTTATGGGCAAGAAGTTGTGATTCTGATGGAGCACATTGTGCCTAGCTTGAGGATTGTAGCTTTTACAGATATGGAAGACCCTGATATAATGGAAGAAAAATGTTGCAGTTGCTTGCTTTCGAGGAGGACAAATTTATAGCGGGATTCCATTAGCAGGTACAGAAAGTAAGAGAAAAGACCTTGCATGACATACATATTAAGTAGAAGAAGTTCCGGGTAGGAGACCTTGTTCTCCTCTATGACTGTAAGTTTTTAAAATTTCAAGGAAACTCAAGATTCATTGGTTGGGCCCATACATTATCAAGCATATTACCGATGAAGATGCAGTTCAATTAGCAAAGTTAAATGGAGAATTGATTCAAGGAAGAGTAAATGGCAGTAGGATAAACCTATACAGGGACAACCCTTCCCATACATCTTCTCTCTAAAGAAGAAAGGAGAAAAGTCTTAGTGCCACCTGTAGTTGAATGTGGGAAATGGACTATAAACTACACTACAAAAAGAGCTTCGATGAAGGAAGTTATTTCGCTAGAACTATACTCAGTGATTAAAGAACTCCCTTCCTAAGTACAAAAATCAAGTTATTGCTGCGAAAATTCCTAATTGACCGTGGAATCACATTTTCTTATCATACACAAGAAAACTATGTAATCAATACATTCAATAAAATCATACACAAATGTGTTACAAAAGTATTTGGAATCAACCATGACAATTAGGATGATAACATTCTAACAATAATATGGGTATACAGGATATTGTATAAGAATTTGAATGGATATACACCTTTCAAATTAGTATATGGCTAGGAAGATGTAGTACCACTACATTTATAAACCAATGTCGTGAAGCTATCCTTTGTTCCAAGGTACAACACTAACATAGATAAGAAACAAATATTTTAACAATTCAATTAACTAGAAGAAGATTAACTAATTGGAGTACATCACTAGGAAGTTCAAAATGACAACAAAAAGCATGGCATGATTACCACATAAAGAATGAATATATAAAGCAATGATATTTGGTTCTTTGATATGCCAAGTAGAATTAAAGGGATACCTCAAAAGTTAGATATTATTGTCTAGATTCATTCATCTTTGGGAAAATTCAATAGACTGATGTAGTTTAACTGATAAAATTAAAAAAGAAATTATTTGACAAGGTTTTCAAAGGTGCTCAAATCAAAAAATAATACAAATAACAATTATGAGTAGGCATACTAGTGAAAACCTCTTTCAGGTAACCATTAGACTTGTACTCAGTTGAAAACCACTTCATTGGTGGTCCATAATTTCTTATATAACTTAAAGTAAATAATTTATTTCTGTAATAGTAATTGGCAATAAATTTAGTCATAAGAGAATATAGGAAACTACCTAAAAGGAAGCATATTATAGTCAATTGAGACCATAAATACATTCATTCATTATCTTCATAGAAAAAATATGGAGAAGGATCAAATTCTTTAGAGAACAAGAAAATACACAAAGGAAGAAAAGAAAACTCTATAGAGCATACATATTTGGTGAAACAAGTGCAACAAATAAAACAAGATCTATGACAATATCTCAATAAGATGGCGAGGGAAGTGTCAAAAGAAAATAATCAAGTAAATAAGAAATCATTAATGTTAATTTTTGTAACTAGGGTAACATTCCACCTTGGACAGCTCAGATGACCAAGATGATGCTTGCATTAAATTCCTCTTTTTGAGAGGACCAAAATTAACCAAAATATCACCCTATTTGGTCAAAAGGAAGTTGATTTTTCAATTATAATTTTATTCATACATGTATATGGAATGGGTCGATCATAAGAACATGTGAAATTGTTTAGGTTGGCCTCAACCCCAAGTGGACCCTCAGGAAAGCCTATAAATAGAAGTGACCTCAAGCTTATTTTAACACATTGATCAAGCCATATTCTATTATTCTCTTTTGTCTTGGTTCACATAGGTATGACAAAAGGAGTTCACGAAAGGGTCTGAAATCATAGGGGTGAAGCTCGCTATAATATAGGGTTTTCTGATTCCTGGATGCTGGCACAAAACTGGACATTTTAGTCCATGGACACTAGCACACAGTGGTCAAAACAACATCCAGAAAGCCCTAGATGCTGGCACAAAATCCTAAGGGAGTGTCCAGGGTTTTAGAGACAGATTGGGATGTATTAGTCCCCTGATGCTCACACAGAGTGATCTTGAGAGTGTCCAGGTAGTCTCAAACACATTCACAGTAACTAGAAAGGAGTGTCTAGGGGTTTGGAGTAGATCTGGGTGAGTTTGAACCTAGACACACACACATAATTTTCTAGAGAGCATCTGAGTAGTCATATATGCCCTCATACAGTGTCTGAGAGAGCATCTAGAGAGTTTCAGATGCACACAGTCAGTTTTGTTGAGAGCATCCAAGGTTTTGACCTTGGGTTTCACAATTGGCTTCAGTTTGATTCAATGATCTAGTAGATATGGGCTTTTCTCTACTATGATATAGATCTGTAGATATGTTTTGTAAATCTGTGCTACAAATATATGTATTAGTCTCATTGTAATCTCTGCTGATTTTCTTTTATGATTATCTATTAAAGAAGAAGATTTGAAATGGTTTCCCCCTTGTGGGGTTTTTCCATGGTCTTGGACCAATCCACTATCTCTTATGGTTATGTTGTTGTTTTCTTTGTCATTTCATATATTGTTCTATATTTAGTTACAATTTATGATTGGTTACATCATTATTAGTTGCATGAATTGTTAATGGAGAAGTAAATTGGGCTAAAGTAACTGATACAACATAGAAAAATAAAAAGAATTAACATGGTATCAGAGCTGAGCTGAACAACAAGCCCAAAAGAATAAAATCATTGAAGCCCTCATTATCAGAAAGAATATTTCCTAGTCAAGGTTAAGATGCCTTCCTCTATGTTCAAGAAGCATGAAAAGTTGGGTGATGCATCAAAATTTTTTGCATGGAAAGTCACGTTGGAGATCATAGCTCACAACAATGATGTGCTAGAACAAATTCAATAAAGGATGCCCAAACCTCTAGAAAATTCTTCTGCTTCCATCAAGAATAGATACAAGAAAGGTGAGTCCAAAGAAAAACAAATTATAGCTGATGGTTTACAAGATCATTTACTTGCATATGTTGGGAATTTAAGAAATTATAAATATATGTATGGCAAGATATCCATGATGTATGAAATCAACAACTTGAATGAGATCATCACCTTGAAATATCAACTCAAGGAAATGAAGATGAACAAAGTAGAAGTTGTTTAATCCTACATTATGAGGATATCTTGTCTTAGAGATCAATTGTAGATATTTGGAGAAAATGTTCCTGATGGGGAACTAATAGTTGTTGCTATTAGAGGTCTCCCTCATATTTGGAAAACCTTCATTACTATAATCAACAACAACCCTGTTCTTCTGTCATTTGATGAAATTGTTGGGAAGCTTACTCAAGAAGAATCGAGGATGATAGCAAGAGGAGGGATTCAAAAACATGAAGTGGGAGAGCTCGCTGCATACATCACTCATGATAAAAGGAAGAAGGAAAAAGGAGGTCCATCAAGGAAACCTCCTTCTAAAAATACAAAAGGAAGGAATGAAAGATTGTTATCTCATATTGAATGCTACAATTCCCATAAGAAAGGTCATTATGCTCAAGACTGTCCTGAGAAGAGAAAGAGGCCATCTTACAACAACAGAAGCAATAACAATAATAAAAGAAGAAAAAAATGAAAGGAATAACCGCAATAGAAGATATAATAGAAGAAGAAGATACTCCTCAAGCGATCGTTAAGAAGATCATCCACCTCAAAAGAAGTTAAGGGCTCCTAAATATGAAAGTAGTGTTGCAAATAAATCTGAATACATTCTTATTTATGCCCTTACTAGTTATTCTCCATTGGATTCATGGGATAGTTGGTTAGTTGACAGTGGGGCCACTCATCATTTCTCCCGATACAAGGAATTCCTCTCTAATATGGTAAAGAGGGAGATTAAATTGAAGATAATTCTTGGAGAAAACTCCACTCATCCTAGGAAAGCATTTGGGTCCTTCAAATTTTAGTTGAATTTTTGGGAATCAGTTCTACTACATGATGTTATGTATGTGCCAAGATTAATGAAAAATTTGGTATCTATATCTGCGTCGGAAGATAAAGGTATGAGGGTTGCCTTCATCAAAGGAAATTTTTTGACTTGGCTTGTTGATTCACCTATGAGAGATGCATTCACATTAGGATCGATATTCGAAGGAATCTATAGTCACTTGAAGGCCACTTCTAGCATTGGTTCATAATACAAATCATCTGAGTGAGTTATGGCAACGCGGGATGGCTCATTTGCACTATGATGCTCTTCCAAAATTGAAGAAATTGGTCTTAGGTATTCCCGATGTTCTAGGTCATCATGATGGAGTTTTCCTAGGTTGTGCAAGTGGAAATAAAATAAGGGGACCATTTCCGTCAAGTAAGAACAAGACAAATGTCATCCTCCATCTCATTCATTCTGATATATGTGGTTTGATGCCTGTACATTCTACTGGTGGTCGTCTCTACTACATCACTTTTTATTGACAACTTCTCAAGAAAAACATGGATATACTACCTAAAGCATAAGGTTGAAGCCTTTGAAATTTTTAAGGAATTCAAATCCTTGATCGAAAATAAAACAAGAAAGAGAATCAAAATCTTCAGGTCCAATAATGGAGGGGAATACATGTAAAAAAAATCATAGAATTTTGCAAGAAAGAAGGAATCAAGAAGGAAATAATTGTGCCATATAGTCCTAAACAAAATGGTTTAGCTGAAAGAAAGAATAGGTCTATGTTAGAAGTTTCTCATGCCATGCTCCATGATTAAAAGGTGCTAAACTTCCTTTGGAAAGAAGCCACATCTGTTGTTGTATATGTTTGGAATAGGGTGACTCATCAAGCATTAGAAAACAAAACCATTGAATAAATATTCACAGGTGTCAAGCCTAATATTAGCCATGTTTGTGTATTTGGATGCCCCATATATTTTCATGTGCCAAAGGAAAAAATGAAAAAATTGGAAGCTATAGAAATAGAAGTTACGTTTGTGGGTTACTGTGAAAATTCTAAATCATATAGAATATATATTTCTAGTTAGAGGAAGATCAAAATTAGCAGGGACATAACATTCAATGAAGATGCAGATATTGGAAAAGCAAGAGACCTTCCTCCACCTCCTCCCCCCAAGGAAGAGAATGATGATTGGGACATTCTAGATGGTCCTTTTGTGCCTGAGACTAATGTTGATGATGATCCCATGGAACCTATGGATCCATTATATCCCACTCCAAGTGATCCTCCTCCTAGGAAGAGACCACTTTGGCTCTGTGATACTCTACATAATGTTAAAAGAAATGTTCCCAATCATACATCATTTAGAGAAAGGAGGTAACCATGTAGGTACCAGGGATATGTTGCAGCCATGAGCACTATGATTCAAGACGAACCGTCCTCATTGAAAGAAGCAGTGAAAGAACAAGTTTGGAAAGATGCTATGGTTGAGGAATATGAACCGATTTTGAAAAATAATGTATGGTATGTTGTACGAAGACCAAATGAGAAGGTTGTTGTGACTTCAAAGTGGCTATTCAAAATCAAACATGGAATTGATGGCAGCATTGAGAAATACAAAGCAAGGTTCGTAGCTCGAGAATTATCTCATAAATAGGGAGAAGATTATGATGACATATTTGCTCCCGTGGCTTGATATACAACCATCCATTCGATATTTTCCCTTGCTTTTAGTCAAGGATGGAATCTTCATCAGATGGATGTAAAGATCACTTTCCTTCATGTTATGTTACAAGAAGAAGTATATGTTGAACAACCACAGGGATTTGAAGTGGAAGATCAAAGAACACATGTTTACAGGTTGAATAAGGCATTGTATTTTCTGAAGCAAGCTCCATGAGCATGGTATGCACGGATTGACAATTACTTAATGAAGCTAGGATTCATAAGAAAAAATGTCGATCCCAACCTCTACTTCAAAATATTCCAAGATATGCCATTAATTTTGGTTTTATATGTCGATGATCTATTCTTAACAGGTAGTGAGCCTTTGATGATCGAGTGTAAGAGGAAGCTAGCCTCTGAATTTGAGATGAAGGACCTTGTTCTAATGCACTACTTTCTAGGCCTTGAGGTGTGGCAAAGGCCTGGTGAGATTTTCCTTTCATAAGGAAAATACATTGTGAAATTGTTGTAAAGATTTGGAATAGATGAATGCAAATATATGACTGCACTGATGGAAATGAACTTCAAGAAATTATGTGGAGAGGCAGTAGGAACAGATTTTGAAAATCCATCCGAGTATAGATAACTGGTTGGGTCTCTAATGCTCCTTGTGAACACCTGTCCATATATATGCTATGAAATAAAAACATTGAGTCAATTCATGACCGAGCCCCTCCATGCACATTGGATAGCGACCAAACACGTATTTATATGTTTTCATGGGTCAATCACAGTTGGCCTGAGATTTTCTTCCGGAGATGTTCAACTTCATGGATACACTGATGCTGACTAGGAAAGAAATGTTATCGACATAAAGAATACATTTGGATGATTTTTTAGCCTTGGATCTTCCATGATATCCTGGATGAGCAGGAAACAAAAGTATGTAGCATTGAGCACCTCCGAAAAAGAGTACATTGCTGCTAGCATGGCTAGCTATGAAGGAGTTTGGTTGAGGAAGCTCTATGGAGAGCTATTTGAGCAAGACTTGAACACTACAATGATATATTATGAAAACAAGAGTGGGATCTATTTGGAAAAGAATCTTGTGTTCCATGACAAGTCCAAACACATTGAGATTTGATATCACTTTATTCAAGACATGGTGTAGAGAGGAGCTGTTAGACTCCATCACATATCAACAAATGAGTAGATTGCAAATATTCTCACCAAGGCATTACCGAAAGGAAAATTATTGGTATTCAGAGATCAGATTGGACTAATGGATGTGGCCCCTCCAGATAAGGGGCAACACTAATTGAGGACATTAAGCTAACTCTTCCTACCCTGCTTGAGCTCCGACGGTGAGGAATTAAGATAAACGACTCCTAGGGTTGAGGGATCTCTGGACAATAGGGTACTCCCCTATTTGTTACCCATAGGCTTGAAGATGTTTCTCCCATATCTTCATACGGTTAGAGAATGTTGCTCGCATGTTTGGTATTTGTAAAGTATACCCAAGTTGGCATCATACCCATAAGCAGGGCTTGTCAGGAATACCACTACCCATTTGGCCAATGAGTTAAGAGTGTACTTGGGGTGTACAACCCAAGTTGATTATGATGTAGGTGTTCTACCACATGACTGCTGAGATTTATTGATAGGAAGATCGGTAGGAAATATGTGTTGGGGCAAAGTGATTGCCTGTCATTTAATTTGTCAACCTGGGGGTTTCGTAAACTTGTGACACATGTATGCACTGTATGTGCTACAAATTGTCTTTCAGTTTAGATTAATCTAATTACAAAATAACGAAAACTAATTCATCTAATCTATGAAATAAAATAATGAAAAAGAAATTAAACTAACCTATGAAATCGAAAACAACTAATGTATACTTTAACTTCTAATGTCCTAGAAAAGCAAGTAAAGTGTGCATAAAATAACTCAGTAATTGCATGTATCAAATATTCAACCATTCAATCTTGAAATATGATTAAATCAATTTCTTAGAATGATCTTTAGGAATATCAGTTAACGAAATTAAATGAGGATCTTAAAAGAAAATATAAAAGCATGAAAAAGTAAAGCTCAATGATTGCATAGGTTGAACATTCAATCACCCAATTTGAAGTCACCTTCTTAGACTGATCCTTTATTCAATTATACAGAAAGTAATAGTTTGATATAAGAAAGTAAATAACATAACATGAAAGGAAACTAAATAACTATTAGCCCTTGCCTCAAACTTAATCCAATTATAAACTACATAAATCTTCCTTATTGAAATGTTTTTAGAAAATCAAAGATTACAGAGTCATTCTAAAACTAATACTAAATAAGCAAATGAACTTTAATCTATAAAAGCAATTAAATCTCACAATCATTAGATGGCCATTCCGATGGTGTATGAGGATGGAAAGTGAAGAAGCTCCATATGCAAGAAAAGCTAAATATTCAAATGTCCAAGTATAAGCTCCAAATTCTCTATTAAAAGCATGAGCATTTCTCCAACTTTACACATGCCTTTCAAAGGAGAAGGCTCTCCTATTTATAAAAAAACACAATAAGCTACCCTATTTAATGAGGATCCACTAAAATCTCATATAGTTACAACCAAATAGCTTATAATGAGACACATATCCCCTAGGTGTCTCGTAGAGTTCTAATCCAAATAAGAAATGATGAGACACCTCATAGAGTTACAATCCAAATATGACACATATCCTTCATTGACCTTTATCCAAATATCCTTTGAAGGGAATTCGAATTTGAGCATTGGAGACCACATAAGGGTGCCTTGGAAGCTTCCAAATAACCTACACATGTCATGAAACTCAAGCCACATATATAGATACATGAAATCATGTTAATTTCCTAGTTTTTAATCATAAATTCACTTTAAACACATAAAATAAATAATTTTGGTAAATAAGGATCCTAACCCATATATTTATGAAAATGGTGGCTAATGAAAGGTTATATGGTTATGGAGTTGTGACATGTGAGTGAAATGGTGACGATAAAGGTGAAAGTGGATGTTATTTTGAAGACATTTTGGAGGCCCAACATACCCCTCAACTAGAGTAATTGCATGTTCTCATGCAAATATTGCATTAATTCCTTTGATTTGCTTGCAATGTCTTTGCTTTTGAATGAGCTTGGCTTATATCATATGTCCTTAAACTTTGCATTTGACAATTTTATTTACTTTTGCAAAATATTCCTTGTCATACATTGAATTGCAACATGTTTGGTTGGTTCTTGTGTTTCAACCAAATTCTAATTGGTATTGGTTCTTGTGTTTCAATACCTTGTTTCTTTTTGTTGCAGCAAGATTCATTTAACATATTTAAGAATGCATCTTTAAAATCAGCCATATAGTGTTCTCATAATTTAGGCATTATTTTCAAATCATATAACGTTTTGAACCATAATGCAGTCATAATTGATTAGGACAAGTATGTTATGATGAAATAAAAAGTTGTGATGGTGTATGATATATGAATATGAAATGATGTCCCTTCCCCCAAACTAAAGATATGACAATGTGAAAGAGGCAGTAAGGAATTTCCCAAAGTTACAATTTTAGTATTTTAAGGAATTGCATGACTAAAAATTAGAAAACCACATACCTTCACTTACCTTCAATGTGCATGAGTTATGGAAATTTGAAGATTGTGGCTGCTTATGGATCATGAAATGTACAATTCATCTGCTTCTTGGTTGCATAAATGGTGGATGAGGTTCTGAAGTGGATTCTTTATTTCTGCTGATAATTTTGTTGTATCTATGACAAAATGTTGAAATGATATAGTTTTCAGTCGCTATAAAACTGATGGTACAACTCTAGTCATGCAAATAAATGTGTCGATGTCGAGCGTGAAGAGAGGTCATTAGATTACTGACCATTGATGAATGTCGTTAACCAATGTGAGACAAACTCGTCATTAATGTCAACGAGTGCCAAGGTACCTAAGTACGTCTTGCGAAGGGCGAATAAATGAGTTGATGTTGAGCCACTTGCAAGATCTAACGATCAAGGGACATTGATGTATTCCCATGATTGTTGGCAAGAGAGCCTGTCATTAAGGCATACAAGCCTCAAGGTACTAATGAGGACTCTAGCCTTGGACCTAGATAATGTTTCGATGTCAATAGGCCAAGGCTTGTTAGAAGGAAGGCCTTAAGGAATCCTCCATCATCTAACATGAGCATGAAACAATGATTTTGAAGGACTATGAATGGAAAATTTTGCAGTGGATCAAGGTTTATTTAATGGAAAGGAAAATGACAAGTGAATGGAAAGTAAAAGGACAAATAAACATGTAAGCGAGATGAATGTATTTATGAAAATTGGTTATGAGTTAGTGAAAGCAAGGAAGGAAAATATAGTTTCTATGAATAAAAATGAGCAGTGAAGGAAAATGAGATGATAATTTTATTGATTGACTAAGTGAAATGCAATGCGACTGCAAAGGAAATGAGATGAAGGTTTTATTGATTGAAGGAGTATGGATGTAATGGAAACATTGTCATCTGAAAGGCTTGCAACTGCTTGATCTGATATGCATTAGCATGTGCTCATGCATTGATGTTTCATCTCTGTTGCTGCTCTGATCATTTTTTTGTGAAATAAATGTGGCCTTTGAGACACACTATTTTCTTATGGTCATCTATTCTTCCTCCTAGAACCTGCAAAAAACTAGTACTTCTTCTCCAATGGATTGTAAAGTTATCAAAATAAATAGGTGATCAATTTCTCCGTTAATGGCATTTACATAAAAATAAGAATCGGTACTATTAAACAAATTCATGAAAGAAAAGCAAGAGAGTTTATACCTATGTTGAAAGTAGTGCCTCAAGTTACCTGTTGTTTCTTTTCAGCAATTTTTTCATTATTTACTGTTTCAAAATCTGATAATAGCTTCCTCATTTTGTAGATCTCATCAAGATCTTTTGATCAATGCTTGAATCATTGAATTCCGATGTCGTATGAGAAAGTTAGATTGTTTTGAATTTTTTTTGAAACAATGAAAATTGTCATGTAAAATGTGGCATGGGAACATGATGCTACAGTGAAAGATGATGTAAGCAGATGAAATAGCATGTTGACCATGAATTTTTGGTTAGAATGCATTGTTTGAAAAATAAATCATTGAGTTAAATGCATAATTGCATAATTGTTTTGCAGCTACAAAATTGTTGATTAGCTACAGAATCATTGTTCAGCTGTAGAATGTGCACAGTTTCTGTAGCTAAAATCTTGTCGATCTTCTTTGGTTGTGCCATGGCATAAGATTTTTCATTTGTAATGCCTTCATCTTTTGTACCTGCAAGACTCAAAGAAACATGATCATTCTTGTACAAAAACAAGTTTAGCAAAAAGTTATTAACCCAATCAAACCCAATCAACATAAGCAAGAGTTAGAAAACTACTAGCAAAGACAAAGGCTATGTGCATCTGCTAGTTGGAAATTTGGTTAGATAATTTATCCCGCATGAACCTTCCAAGGGATACGTCAAAGCTTCCATAGTACTTGATACGAGCTATCTTATTCCTCTCACATACCATCCCCTTCAAAATACAACATCAAGATAATGAAACTAAGATACTTGGATGATCAGAACAAGAAGGTGTTATTGCTGCTTTAGAGAATCCCTGTTCTTTCTTATGTTCAAATGTGTATTGAGGCTATAATGAAATAGAATCGGCCTTCTTATCAATTAATTCCTTCGTTATTTAACTACATGAAGTATCAAATAGTGAATATCACTGAACCATTATTCAATCTCTTGAAATCCCTTCTCATACTATCTCACGGTAGCTCCTTCAATGGAGGAAATTAACAATGCCAACGCACAACGCACAGTGGATGACTCAACACAAGCGATTGAGGCACCCAAACTCAAATCATTTTCTCCAACTCTATCAAGCTGGAATTTAGCTAGGGAAATCATATCTGGGTGGATATTTCTCAGAGAAATTAGAATATGGCCGCAACTTTGCATTAACTAAAACTGTTTTTCCTCACGCAGTCAGCGAAATAGGGTCCCGAATAATCTCATGTTTCTCTCAAACAGTTATGAAATTGAGGAAACCATTTTTGGGTTATCTAAATCACCTTGTTCTCGAAAAAACCCATGTCATAGTTTTCCCAAATTCATTTTCATTTGGCAGTAAACCACGTTTACAAATTCACATTTTTCAGTTGTTATGCATTTCCTCTGCAAGTATTGCACTCGGGCTTTCTGGGTTCGATTTACTGTGTGGTGGTTCTTGAGGCTAGTTATGTATCTATCCAGTGAGGAGATACACATATAATGGGATACACATCTACTGGATTTCCTCAATGACTGATTATGCTTCTTCCATAAGCATGGATACAGACGCCTCTCTGCAAGCCTCAGGATCTTTAGGGACGAAGTCGATAGGATTGGCCACATGAAAAACTTCATCAAAGCCATGAATGGAAGCCATGAAAATACTATCTAGTAGATCCACTATGAAGATCTTGATAAGATTCTCCCCAATGTCTTTTTCAACTGTTATTCTTCAAACATATTATGGTAGCTTCGATTCTTATTTCTGAAATTGTGAATTTTTATAGAAATGATTAATGGTTCTCAATTTAAGGCAACTAAGGCTTCAAAGTGAATGTACTGGAACCTGAAAACAGGGCTGTCAACAAGTAAGTGTCAAAGCAAGATCTGGATGAAAGGGTAGACAAAGAGTCTTATTGCTTCTGGGTTTCATATGTTTGACTCCACCTTTGACTGTGGTCTTGAGCTAGCTTTTTTATCAATCTGGGCTAGGTGACTAGGATAGAATCCATGTCGAGACGATTCCAAAGATGCCCATGTGATCGGTTTCTTTGTTTCGCACCTGTAACCTGCTAAACCATGGAAGTAGCTACGGAGCACATAGTTATCTGCAGAATAGGCTCCATTCCATAGCTAATTTGCAAAAACTTATTCAAATAGCAAAAACATAAATAAGACACATCGCTTTGAAGGTCACTACAAATCATAACCAGTCAATTTGGCCAGCTAAACCTACCAAAGTAGCTGGATCAGAACAAAACGACCCTACCAATCTAATTCGACTCCTCTTTGGTGTGAACGACCAGACCAACTAGCTCATATGATATAGTTCAGAACACATGCAAAGGATATTAGAATTTAGAAATGTTTTTGAGCTATGCTACACAAATTGCGACCTCTTTGAGCATGATTTATTTTTTTATTTTTCATTATGATGGATTTTTGAATTCTGGATTCCAAGGTAACAATTTTTTTTCTTTGTAGGTCACATTAGAGCTAGTTATCAATTGATCATTTCTATTTAGAATTCTACATTTCCCTTATTCAAAAACATGAAGATTTTTTTTGTTATTTTTTTTTATTGCAAAATCTAATATGATTTTCTTTTTCTTGAATCAAAACATGATTTTTTTTCTTGAAAATATTTTTGTGAGGTTAATGAAGAAGTGCATGAAAATAAATAAAATTCTAGAAGATTTTAATGTCTAAAAACATAAAAAAAATGAAATCAAGAACTCCAAAAAAAATGCAATCAAGTTTGATTTTATTTCCTAGTTTATCCTACTTGAAAGATATTTTATTTTATTTATTTTTTATTTTTCTTAAGTATATGAATGTTTCCAATGTAGCCATTTACAGATTAAACTTTCTAAAATGTTCATACCCAAATTTGCAAAATGTATCTGATTGTGCATGAGGCTATGATAAATCATTTTAACCTTTAAATTTGTCACAAGGATCGCTTGAAGAATTGAAGAATATTGTGGCGTAACTGCTTCTTGATACCATTCCTCAATGTAGTCTTTGGGCTACATTCTAGATCCTTTGTCCATAAATGAGTAGTTAAAACAAAAACGAATAAAATACACTCTAAACTAAAAGTTAGTTCCTATGCACACTTCCCCGACAATGGCGCCAAAATGTTGGGGAAAAGTGATTGCCTATCATTTAATTTGTCAACCTGGGGGTTTCGTAAACTTATGAAGCATGCGTGCACTGTATGGGCTAGAAATTGTCTTTCAGTTCAGATTAATCTAACTACAAAATAACGGAAACCAATTAATCTAATCTTTGAAATCAAATAATGAAAATTAAATTAAACTAACCTGTGAAGTCAAAAACAACTAATGTATACTTAGTTACTCCAGCATTCAATTATGAAGTGTTACCTTCTTGAGATGATGTGTAAGCAACTATTTATACTTTAACTTCCACTATCCTAGAAAAGAATGTAAAGTGTACAGAAAATAACTCAGTAATTGCATGTATCAAATATTTAACCATTCAATCTTGAAATATGGTTAAATCAATTTCTTAGAATGATATTTAGGAATATCAGTTAATGCAATTAAATGAGGATCTTAAAAGCAAATATAAAAGCATGAAAAAGTAAAGCTCAATGATTGCATAGGTTGAACATTCAATCACTCAATTTGAAGTCACCTTCTTGGATTGATCCTTTATTCAATTATACAAAAAGTAAATATTTTGATCTAAGAAAGTAAATAACAGAACATCAAAGGAAACTAAATAATTATGAGCTCTTGCCTCAAACTTAATCCAATTAGAAAATACATAAATATTCCCTACTGAAATGTTTTTAGAAAAGAAAAGATTACAGAGTCATTCTAAAACTAATACTAAGAAATCAAATGAACTTTAATCTATAAAAGCAATTAGATCTCACAATCATTAGATGGAGATTCCAATGGTGTATGAGGATGACAAGTGAAGAAGCTCCATATGCAAGCAAAACTAAATCTTCAAATCTCCAAGTAACCTCTAACTTCTCTATTAAAAACATGAGCATTTCTCCAACTTTACACATGCCTTTCAAAGGAGAAGGCTCTCCTATTTATACAAAAACATAAGAAGCTACCCTATTTAATGAGGATCCACTAAAATCTCATATAGTTACAACCAAATAGCTCATAATGAGACAAATTTCCCCTAAGTGTCTCATAGAGTTCTAATCCAAATAAGAAATGATGAGACACCTTATAGAGTTACAATCCAAATATGACACATATCCTTCTTTGACCTTTATCCAAATCTCCTTTGAAGGGAATTCGAATTTGAGCATTGGAGGCCACATAAAGGTGCCTTGGAAGCTTCCAAATAACCTACACATGTCATGAAACTAAAGCCACATATATAGATACATGAAACCATGTTAATTTCCTAGTTTTTAATCATAAATTCACTTTAAACACATAAAATAAATAACTTTGGTAAATAAGGATCCTAACCTATGTATTATGAAAATGGTGGCTAATGAAAGGTTATATGGTTATGGAGTTGTGACATGTGAGTGAAATGGTGACAATAAAGGTGAAAGTGGATGTTATTTTGAAGACATTTTGGAGGCCCACCAATATGATTAGGTTGAGATATGCTCCCATTTTGATGTTCCGGGTTGAGAATGAGCTCCCCAATGAGATTCCAACCTCGAAGATGTGCTCCCCTATATGATGAATTATCCTATTTCTCAATAAGGGTGGACGATATTTCTCCCCGATTCTTCTTCTTTTAGATCTAATAAATTTCAGTAGATAGAGTTAAGCGTAGACAACCAAAGCATGACCACAACATGATAGGATGATATGAAGATCAACTAGAAGATGTTGGTAGGTGGAATTGTTCCTAGTTGAGAGGGAGTGCTAATTTTTCAAACTAGGGTCAAATTCCACCTTGGACAACTCAAATTACTGCAATGATTCTCTCATTAAATTACTCTTGTCAACAGGACCAAAATCGACCTAAAGATTACCCTATCTGGTCAGGTGAAAGTTGATTTTTGAATTATTTTATTCATACATGTATAATGGAATGGGTTGGCGTTAAGCGCATGTGAAATGATTTAGTTCGGCCTCGAACCCAAGTGAAACCTCAACAAATGCTATAAATAGAAGTAACTTCAAGCTCATTTTAACACATTAATCAATCCATCTTCTATTATTCTCTTTTTTCTTGGTTCACACAGGTCTGATGGAAGGAGTTCATGCAATGGTTTGAAATCATAGAGGTGAAGCTTACCTTGATCTAGGGGTTTCTTATTCCTGAATGTTGGCGCATGACTGGGAATTTTAGTCCCTAGAAGTCAGCACACAGTGTTTAAGACAATCTCCATAAAACCCTATACATTGGCACAAAAGCCTAAGGGAATGACTAGGGTTTCAGAGACAGATCGAGTTGTATTAGTCCCTGAACGCTCATAGACAGTGCTCCTGAGAGCGTCTAGGCAGTCCCAGATGCATGCACAGTACCTAGAATGGAGCGTCTGGGGGTTTGGAGAAAATCTCAGTGAGTTTGATCCCGTATGCATGCATAGAGTCTTCTTGAGAACATCTAAGTAGTCATAGATACCCTCACACAATGTTTGAGAAAGCATCCATAGAGTTTCAAATGCATGTAGTCAATTTTACTGAGACCATTAAGGGTTTTGAGCTTGGTTTTGTGTTGATGCCTCGAAATTTGCCGCAACAACATTAGGGATGACCACTCGATCTAGACCTTAAAGCAACTCCTTTTCCATTGGGAATGGTGGTTCTGACTAGTTTAACTAGGTCCAGTTACCTTCTCTCCATATCCAATGGCTTACAATATGACTTTCATCTACCAATGGAGAAGAGACATGAGATAAACCCTCTTACTAATAAGACAAGAAAGTGATCCTTAAGCTGATCTAGGGCTCAGGCAAGCCAAAACTAAAGTTTGCCTCTTTTTTAAGAGGAATTCTAGGAATGTAGAATTAAATCTATATGCAAAATTATTCTAAAATGCAAGAAAAAAGAACTAAATCCTAATCCTATCTCAATTAGGCAGATATAGATCTAACCTAACCAAGAGCAAGATATTTAAATGATTGGGATTTAAATATGTCTATCTTATAATGAATATCAAGTTAATGATGTCGTTCAATTAACTGATATTATGGATACCAAAACACATTCTATTTAGAGACCTCTTAACTGAAATAATCAACCAACAATATTTAGGAAGTAGTTAAAAAAATGATATTGATTGTTAAATCAGTAATTCGAATAATTAAACAATAATATGAGGAAATAGTTCAAAACATATCACTATTTGTTAAATCAGTATTAAAAGACAAATTTATGAGTAAATAGTTACCTAGAAATCAGAATTCAACTCATAAGAGTAGGGATAAATAAGAACATATAATTGAGACATTGTTCATATCGACAATAGTGCACAAATATGAATAAAAAGACACATTCTTGCCATCATAAAATGAAACTAGTATTTCAAACAATAGTATTATAAATACTAATTTATTGAATCCATTTTACGACTCTGGTCTCCAACACTCCTCTACAATATTTGAACTTCTGTTGTTACAACAAGAGTTGCAGCAGTGCAAGCTCTACCCTTCATACATAATTCAGAATGAAAAAGAAAAAATCTCAATGATCCCCAGATTTGAGATTTTCTCTCCTCTCACCTATAACTCTAAATCCCCATTATAGTAGTGCTTTTAGAATTCCATAATTGTAGAGGAGAGAAGCCCCTCATACATTCTACAATATGCTATTTATAATATTTACAAAAGAATTCTCAACAAGAAAGTTTGTTGAAGAATAAATGTTCTCCATCAATTTTCATTGCCTACAAATCTCATTCTTCTCTTTCTGGAGGATTCTCATTGATTGAGATCTTGTTCTCCTTATCTCTTCAACTGTTTTCTTGCAAAAAATAAATCAAAACTAAATTAAAATGGAAAAATAAAATCAAAATACCAAATCTGGAATTAGAAAAAATCCAATAAAAACTTAATTACATAATTAAAATATAATAAATCTGAGCTTTCTATTGATTCTTGTGAAGATTTAATTAGTCAAGGGGAATATAGATGAATGGATCTGCACTTAGAATAAACTGTGAGCAAATGAGAATGTAGAAAATTAAACTCAGAAATTAGTTTTGTTAAAAAAATGAAAGCTTTATCTTCTACTAGATTTTAGACCTAATAAATGATAAAATCTGGAAATTAAAATACTTCAAAAATATTCTCCATAATTTTATCTTTCCAATGAGCCTTCTGAGCCTCATTTGACCAAGTAAAACTCTATGTATGGGCTTCCAAAGTTGGTGTATTAAAATTACCAAAATTCTGAAATTTTTGCTGCTAAAATAAAAAATAAAAAATCTTTAATTATAATATAATTCTCAAATAAATTACAAATTCTTATTTAATTAATAACTAATTAATTAAAATTAAAAACTTCATTAATTAATAAAAATTAATTAAATAACAAATTAAACTAATTAACCAAAATGTTATTATATTATACAACATTTAATTATAATATAATATTACTATTATTATATAATAATACAATAATATTATATTATATACTCCATTATGTACCATGTATTAATGTGAAGAGCGTGGAGAGTGTGGATTTATAAGGAGTGGAGGGTTATGGAGGGATAAGGGAATTCAATGGAGGGTGGAGTGATAAAGATGAGGTGAATGGAGGTATAAGGTGATGTGAGGGTGAGGTAAGGCAGGGCAGTCGAGAGATATAAGGAATTAATGAGAAAATAAAAAATCCATAGCATAATTTTCAAAACGGATATCACGAATCTTAAAACAAAGTGTTAATGAAATTGCAATATGCGATATTGTGATATCACAATTTCGCAATCACAACTTTTTATCACAAAATTTTTTAGATCATATTTTTGGAAGAAAGATAAGGGATGTGAAGTGGGGCCACATGAATTAACAATCCTACAAATTTGACTATAGTCACTTTGCAATTTTGAGGTTTTGTGTTTGGCAATTTTTTTCAAAATAACAAATTGGAGTAAATTACCAAGATCCCAAAACGTTTTTCAACTGATGTGCAATTTAGCTGGGTCATTTTGTAGGAATCTTAGTGAAAAATGAAAAAATTAGTAAAAATTAACTAACAGTTAATATTCACAATGAATGACTATTTTAATAGCAAAATTGAAATATCATACATTGATTTACATTTTTTAGTCCAAGTGAGAAAATGATCAAACTTCAAAGGAGAGTTATTTTGAAATCGGTTGACCAAATGAAACAAAACAAGTATCGATGGAAAGATAGTGAAAATTTGAATTCAATGAAACAATCAAAATAGAAATCTGATGAAAATGAAAAAATGACAAGATTCTAAGATGATTAACTTAAATGAAAATCATAAAAGATGCTCAACAAAAAATTAATGGAAATGGTCTCCATTATTTGAAGTAATGGGGGGCGTTGGGTTTTCCCTACAACAATGGTGGCACACTGAAAAGAACTAGTTATCTCCAGTTAAGGATAATGAACTTTAATTTACCAAAATGTTAAAAATAATGGAGTTCATAAAACCGTGTAACAGTAAAACATTTCCATAGGTTCCACAAATAGATTAAGCAATATGAGTTTGTAAAGATAAGTACTCAAAACAGATTTGAGTAAAATTCATGAATCCATATTGCGAAGAAAGTTTTAAACTACATCATATAAAAAATAGAAAAAGGTACAGATAGGAGTCTTTGACAAAGAATATATCCATTTTATGATTGGTCTCTGACATCACTTAACTGCAAGCGTGCTTGAACAGTACCCCGATGAAGCTGTCTTTTATGTCATACAATCCTGGTCTTGCTTCCAGCGAGCCTTCATAGCCCCCACAAATTTACTTGTATTTTTTATGCTTCCTCTTTTAATCACCCTTTTGATAAGCACATTTTGAAATATTTTAGTTTATGATGTATTTGAGTGAAAGACGTGGGATGACAATAGAGATTTAGGTTTAATGGATATAATACTTTCATAATGTTTACTCCAAATTATTTCCCTAGAACTATCAATCAGAGGATTTTATGTGGAGGGCTGGGCGGGATTCATTGTATTGAACTCAAATCAGTTCTTTCCTTGAAAAAGTAAACTCCATCACTTAGTAAGGATGTGTCTTCCTCCATGAAAAATTTGGAGCAATATGGTTTTATGATTCCATAAAGGTACGTCTTTAATGATAAATGAAATTCACTATAATATATAGAGTTAGGAGATTTCCCATGTATACTAATTGCTGTCAAGTGAGGAAAAAGTCCTTTCATATAAATCATGGCAGAGTCACCAAAATGAAATCAAAACCTAAAGAAAAAGGAAAAGATTTCTTGAACTAAAGTAAGAAAAGAAATTAGCAAACAAAAATAAAATTGAAGAAAGAAAAACCTGAAAGAAAAATCCAAATTTAAAGGATAAAATCCAACAAGGCTACTTATACAAATGTCTCAACAAAGGAGATGAAAGAAAATAAGCATATGTACATTCCTTCAAATGTTGAGATTTAAAAATTTTCTATCTTGTAGAGTTATAAGAAATGAGGTTCTCATAATGTAGAGGGTGTATAGCAACAGTGATAGATAATATGCTAAATGAGAATTCTCTATCTGCTGCAACCTTTCTTGTTTCGAAGAAAAACTTGCAAAAAACATCATAAAGTTTTTTAATAAAAGTAATGCTTAAAGCAACAGATTAAAGGTTCATAAACTCCCCATTTTAGCTTATTCAATGAGGATCATTACTGCTTCTTTCAAGAATCACAAATAAAACTGAACAAAAGAGAATGAACTTCAAAACTGATTTGGTAGAGGCAAAAAAGGTTCATGAAGACTTGTAAAGACAAAGTTCAGGATCAACAAAAATTAAAAACAAAAGTAAAACCAAAAGTAAATAAATGAAAGTGGGGACATGAGACTTACCATTGGAGAATTGCATTTAATATTAGGTGAGAGGTATCATTTTCTTCCAACAAAAGATAACTTCTTCCTTTAATTAAAATTAAAAGCATGAAAAAATTTTATTGACCCAAAATCATTATTTATTAAATCTAATCTAAAGCGAGCAGTAAACTAGAAAGAAATGTTTTGCGTTCAAGGAATCGAGAATAAACCAAATCCATCAGAAATAAGAATGAAGATATGCTTCTTAATGAATCACAATGATAAATGTTATATTAATTTTACAGGTTTCATATCAACTCCATGATTTTCATAAATTGTTTAAAATCAAGACCAAATCCAAGACAATGTAAAATAGAAGTATAGTTGGAGAGGTCGTGAATTTCACATATTAAATATAGAGTGACATATTAAAACCAAAATATAAGAGAAATAAAAAATGATTTATTCATGTTGCAAATTTGTTATCAAATTCTATATTACCATAATGGCTACCTAAGAGTGCCTTAAAGCCTTTTATACAGGACAATGCCTCATCGAATTTTTTGCATCACAAGCTTTTCTGCCATGCATAATTTTCAAATTGCAAGATTCACCTTTGCCGATATGCGATTGGATATAATAGTTAAAATATAAAGGCAAAGAAGTATAAGGAGTTTATCGCATCAAAGGATGTCAAGACAAGGCATCATTTGAGTTTTTCGATGCGTTACAAGAGTTGGAATAGTAGGAATGTTATATGAGCATATGCAATGGGAAATCGTGATGGAACGATGGAGATATCGAAGAATAATCATATCGAAGATCAAAACTGTTAGGAAAAGGAAACATTGATATTATTCTTATGATAGATGGAATGTGATAGATGACATGGCTCATTGGTGGGACTAACTTTATATTTTATAAGAGATCGGCAATCGAAAGATTCGAGTATGGGATGTCACATTGTTGGTACGCCAATGTGCGATGAATAATGGACACGATCATTTAATTATATGGATTTAATTTCATATCAGATCCATGACATCAAAACTTCTAAACATATGCCCCAACAAAATTGTGATTTATGAATGAACGCGATATATTTTTAAAACTAGATTTAAATGTCATATCAGGTTCTGGTTGTATAGACATCGCAATATTGGAGAAGTCATTTTCAGAGAATAGGCGGGAAGGGAATATCAAGAAATGTTAAATGTTTCTTATGAGGAAATGTTAAGAGTTTCTTTTGATCAAATATTTGTGATACAGAAGTTTTGTGATATGGATGATGCGATATCGGGTGGAAAGGTTCATCGGAGATCGAAGGGGATAGGAATATTGGAGAACCAGAGATATTTGGAATATGCTCATTTGAGAACCTCTGATATGCGAAATGCGATATGAGACATGGCATTTTGGGGGGCCATCAATTTCTTAAAGTATTCAATTCAAAAAGAAAATGACTAGTTTAACTTTTCTTTTAAATAAATAACCCTTTAATAATTTAATTAACTGACATAATATCTGACCAAAAAGTAATTTTATTAGAACTTTCTTGTCAAGAGAGTTATGAAATATAACTATCTGATATGGATTTTTTGAAAATTTATTAACACTTATCGGGATTTCAATGAATAGAAGAAAAATTAGATAGTCCTCAAATTTATATGAAAACATAAATACTTGAATGTGTTGCAAATTTTGAAAAAAAATGGTTGGTTGTTTTCTTATCTTAACTCCACAATCAAATTGATGAAGACTTGGAAGAAAATTCACTATAAATTTTACCAATCTTCAATTCCACAGTATCATCTATTTATTTAAAAAATCCTAAGTAATGAATTTTTATATTGCATCCACCTCAAATTTACATTGAAAGACAAGAGTGGTAAAAATGAACTCTTTTTCAAAAATACTTGTGAATAAAAAATTGTCAAGTTGTAGAAAATTCTTGGAATTTCTTTATGTATGATCATCGTGATGAATTTTTTGCAAAAAAAAAACAATAAAGTGTTTTCACAAATATGTATGATCTAAGAGCTTCTAAATGTTTTAAGCCATTTTCTGAAAATGAAAGGGGATGCCAAGAAGAAATCAAATTCATTACTTTCTCTACTGAAAATCTGAAATAACGAAATAAGTGCAAACAGAAAAGAAAACTAATCTAAATTAATTTGTTCTTATTTCTAACTTAATGGAGGAAACATAACTAGGTATAATCATACTTCCAATGTAACCATGCAAGCATTTTGTTTCCTACATGTATGTACATTTCAAACATTAGCAACAAAAATACAAATATAATTAAACTAAAAAAGATAAATATTAATATGAAATATACAGTTATTGCTAATATATTATTTACAATTACCTTCTCTTGAAATATCCTTTTTAGTTGAATTTCAATTGGATCATAGAAATCTGGATGAATTTCTATTAATGATTGGAAGGGATTCAAAAGAGAAGATGATATGCCAAATCGTGGAAATGAGCTTTTGGATACAATGGCTTGCATAAATTTGTTAGTGTTATGTGCAAGTGTTAAATTATTAACAATATTCTATGAAGGAATACTTTCCAAATATTTTTCAAAGGGTGGATGAAAAATGGATGAAAATCTGTTAGATACAATGGAAGATTATTAATTGAATTAAATTGTTGGTCATATTGTGAAAATAAATGCTCTTGTCGAGAAAAAAGAAGTAATTGATAAGACATGAACATCAGTTGGAATTGGAAGAGAAATAGCTCTTGATGTTCACGATTAGAATGTGAAACTTCATTTTCTGATTCAAGCAACGCGTCAATTGAGTGTTCAGTACTAGCATTCTCAATATGCTAGCACAAAGTATCTAAAAATTGAAAATTTAAAACAGAAAACAAATATGAAATTAAACAAAATAAGTGAAGGAAAATAAGTAAAATCAAATCATAATTTACACTAGTGTTACAATTATTTTTATAGCACAATTGTGATTGATTTAAAACAATTTCCTCTTCACAAGAATTGGTTTGATTTAAAATAGAATTTGAATGATTACTAATAACAACTTATGAATTATAAGGAGAATTATGACTATGAATAGTATGAGAGTTTGATGGTTTGATAAATCATGAATTGGAATGGTTTCTTGAATGTTGAAATCATGAATATGATTAATTATTTGAAAATTAGAACTATTTGAAACAATTTATGAATTATAGTATTCTTCATTTTCACATTTGATTCGACTTTGATCACGAGGATTCAATTGTGAAAAAGGCAAATCAATATCTTCAATGTCAAAGTAACTATCATAAATGACCTCATGAAATTCATTAGAATTCCCTTCAATCTTATCCAATGTATCAAAAAAGGAAGGAATATGAAGCACATGTTCATTAATGCCAGAAGAATTATCAATAATTAATTCTCTATCTTGATAAAAACGAATTGGAAATTCATTAAGATCAACGTCTTTGTTTTTCGAAATACCATTAATGTTAAGTGGGATAAATTGATATCAGAAAAAATATCAGGATATGGGAAAGATGTGAATCTAAAACAATGCATTTGAAAAAGTATCTATTTGAGAACTCGCGTGCATTTTCTTCATTGCAAATTTTAGATTTAAGATCATTTACTTAGCTTATTTGAATTTCTTGAAGAATGTTGCTTTGTTGTCCCGAATTTGGTATTTGTTCATTATGAAAGAATTCAGAAATTTGTACAGGGGATTGCGCGTTATTGGGAACTTTAATTATTGCTTATACTTGCTATTTTATAATTCGATTTTCTGAGTTTTCATATTTTACGGCGGAGTTTTCTTCAATATTACTGCTAATATCTTCTTTCATATGAATAGTAAAATTTTCCAAGCTTTACGATATTGGTTTATTAACATAATTATCATTAATACCATAAGAGGTCTATACTAAATTTAAAAATTTATAATACATGGCCAAAGCCACTTCATCGTGATTGGTATGCGCCTCTATGTTAGAATTCTAAATAATGTTAATAAAATTTGAAGGAGATTGATCAAATCTTGTAATAATTTGACATGGGTTATGAATGGGAGGAAGAAAGAAAATATATTCAAACCAATCTAATAATTTCTCTTTTGAAGGTTTTTCTTCAATTTTAAATTTCAAGCAATTTAGACAAAATCAAATGGTGAAATCAATCAAAAAACTTTCATAAATCTTCAATTTCATATTATACCTGATCGCAGTTATAGACATCAAATTTACAAAGGAACTTTGTAACAAATTATTCCCAACTGTGAATTGAGGCAACTCGAAATGATTGACACCAACTTCTGGATTTTGCCAAGAATGTAAGACTAAAAATCCTGCATAAAATACCTTCATCAATTCCTTGAAAAGTAGAATTTGAAAATTTTTGAATGAATTGTAAACCATGATTAAATGCAGATGTATTCCTCTTACCATTAAACTTTACCTAAGACAAGATTCTTACCACTTCTGGTGGAGTATTGGAAGATGCACGTCCAAAAATGCAACTCCAAATTGGAAGTTTAAGAGGATCCATTGTGAAACATAAAATGTTAGAATACAAAGGCTCCAATAGGCAACAAGTTTCAGACCCCCCTAGCGCCAAAAATTTTGATGCCTCCAAATTCTCTGCAACAACATTGGGGATGACCACCTGGTCTGTACCTTAAAGAAACTCCTTTTCTATTTGGAATAGTGGTTTTGACAAGTTTAACTAGGTCCATTTACCTTCTCTCCATCTCCCATGAATTACAATATGAATTTCATCTATCAATGGAGAAGAGACATCAGATCAGCCCTCTTGTTGATCATGCAAGAAAGTGATCCTTAAGCTGATCTAGGGCTTAGCCAAACCAAACCTAAATTTTTCCTCTTTGTGAAGAGGACTTATAAGAATGTAGAATTAAATCTATATGCAAAATTATTCTAAAATGCAAGCAAAAGGAACTAAATCCTAATCCTATCTCAATTAGGCATATATAGATCTAACCCGACTGAGAGAAAGACATTTAAATGATTGGGATTTAAATGTTTGGCTTATAATGAATATCAAGATAACGAAGTAGTTCAATTAGCTGACATTATGAATACCAAAACACATTTTATTCAGAGACCTCTTAACTGAAATAATCAACCAACAACATTTAGGAAGTAGTTCACAAAATGATATTGATGGTTAAATCAATAATTCGAATAATTAAACAATAATATGAGAAATAGTTCACAACATATTATTATTAATCAATATTAAAAGACAAATTTATGAGTAAATAGTTATTCAGAAATAAAAATTCAATCCATAAGAGCAGAGATAAATAATAAAATATAATTGAGACAAATTACTCATATTGCCAATAGTGCACAAATATCTATAAAATGACACATTCCCGTCATCATAAAATGAAACTAGTATTTAAAACAATAGTATTAGAAATATCAATTTATTGAATATGTTTCTCTAACTCTGGTCTCCAACAATCCTCTACAATCTTTGAACCTCTATTGTTACAACAAGATTTGTAGTAGTGCAAGCTTTATCCATCATACATAATTCTTATAGAAATTTTTGGGCATTGCAACCCCAATAAAAAATGTCCATAAACTGAGGGCTCCTAAGTCCCTAAAAGTGTTGTTTCACTGCCTAAAGGAACAAGGTTAGCTGATTACATCATCTCCCAGAAGTTCTCCACTAAAAACTGCTCAGAAATGGTCGACCATACTGAATACCCAGTGCAGAGGGTGTGATGCATATCACCTTCCCAGTGTAAAGGGTGTGATGCATACTGAATGGCCCCTCTGTAGGGTGTGATGGTCAGGAATGGACAAATCGCAGGGACAATTTGCGAGGTGGAAGATCATGGAATCTTCCAGAAGCTTCCCCTCTAACACTTGCCTCTCTGTTTTCGACCAAGGATGAGTAAGAGATCATCAGTCTCCAAGTGAATCAAGAACTATCAGAGAGAGGACACTAATCAAGACCCCAGAAGATGACTCACCCCCCTACAAACATCTATATATGGATCCCTCATCACAGAGATCCAGAGGCTTGAATCTTGTATATTGTAGAGAAGTGCTATTGGTTTTCTGGTGTAACTTCATAGTGTTGGGTGATCTAAGCTTTACTTGAGGTGAAGAAGGGCTTTCTTGCTAGAGGATGATGTTGGGTCAAAACATATGGTTGTAATCCTGTTGCTATTCTTGATCTTAATAAAGCTATTCAAGTTTTCCTCCATATTCTTGTATGTTTGTTTATATATGCATTTGTATGGCTAACACATATCTGGTCCTGTGTTATTTATGAATATAGATCTCTGTTCTTCAATAGTAGTATGCTTCTTTAATTCCATAGGTCGAAGAAGAAGTGGCAAAGATCTATCAGGAAGGAGAGGAATCAATCAAGGAAACCAAGCGCAAGACTAAGGTTGGTCTCCTTTGTTCCATTCTTATCTATCTTCATAAAGGAAAGCAAAAGTAGACTTGTTTGTTTTTAAGATAGCTACCAGTCTTAGTGGGAATAGCAGCTCCGAGTGGACACTATTCCTGGTAACAAAATGGCGACTCCATTGGGGACTGGTTAGATTGTTTGTTAGCCTATCTTTGTTTCTTTTATAAACTTACAGACGGAGCCTGAAGTCAAGCTAGCTAGCCTTTGAACTGCATTTGTTATACAAATGCAAAGTAGATCAATGTTTCTTCAGTCTATCTCCAGGTTTTGTTTATGAATTAAACGATTGATCTGCAAATGTTCTAATTGCACTAAGTGGTGGCTCTCATAACCTCCTTAGATCAACCCCTGTGATTTATATTTACTAAACATCACTTACTCGGCCTAAATCCCTGAACTGAATTGCAAATTGTGAGCGAAAACTTGTTAAAAGTCTCACACTGGTACCATCGCACCCTACCTTCAATGCAGTCTATATGCATTGCACTTCCCATGTGCAGTAGGTGCGTTGCATACTGAATTCACTGTGTGATAGGTGAGATGGTCAGGGAAGGTTAACTTTACCTTCAGACTTTGGTTTTTCCTTCACTATTTTCAGTTCTATTCAGGAGTTTTGATGTCTGTGGTCAGTATATATCTATGAAAACCCCCTTCGCTTACATCATTCCGCCTCTATTGTGCAAAGAACTGTAAGTATTTTTATGTATTGTGCGCCATTTTCAGTTCTCTTTTGCAAAGAAGTAGCATAGTCGAACTATCGTTTCTTAATCTGAGAGTGTCGTAAGTGCCACTTTTAGTTTTAGAAGACAATCCCATTGTTCTTGATAGTTGATTATATAGCTACTCTTATATATGATTTGAATTAGTAGTTTTTAAAGTGTCGAAAATCAATTTTCATTTCGAAATTGCAAAGTGTCTCCCTTACCTTCAGTTCATTTTGAAAAGAAATTTGTTGAGTATTGTCGCTTTGAAAATAATTCAGATTTGCACTTAGCTTTCTTATCATCATTCACACATTAAGAAGGCTGAAAACAAATACACGCATGTGAATTTGCATTTAGACTGCTTGGTTTGATTTAGGACGGTGCATTTAGTGTGTGCTCTGTGCTCTTTGTTGAAAGATTCTCAACTTTCTTTCTTTAGTAGCTAGGATTTTCATTTCCAAAAGAAGATTAAACATTTGTTTATCATCTTAAACTGCATTTTAGGAATTGTATACACATCAAGCGATGAACATGAAGGGAAAATTTTTAAACAAGATCAACTTAAAATAAATTTAATGAATCTAACAACACTTTGGAACCTAACGCGCAACATCCAGAGGTCTAGGCTAGAGACGTATTCCGGTGTCGTAAAACATAGTAACTGTTGTTTTCATTGTTGGTTGGGTGATTCGTCCACTCTGAGACGGCAAGTGCCAGTACGGACTTGTGCTCCCATCTATCGTCGAGTATATATTGGGAGACCACAATAGGCTGCATCCTTTATCCTTAGGAA
>APFE030855274.1:0-12866 GCA_000404065.3 Pinus taeda | reverse complement strand
CAAGGTACTGCAAGTACAATCCATAAAGTGTGAATAATGATCTGAAGTTGAACACTTGTGGAATCACCCGATCAAAGACCAATGAGGCAAGTCTATCGTCGAATGCGAAGAACTTGTCATTGAGGCATGCAAGCTCCAAGGTACTCGAAAGGAATCTCTAGATCAACTTCCTGGATAATGAGCTGACATCGATAGGAAGCGATCCCTCACAAGAGGGCCATAACATTTCCCACGTTAACGGTGCGAGACAAAGGAACAAGATGTAGACGGATGAAATAGAGAATCAGAGGAGGATGTAAGGGTGAAAACTATAGAAGGATTAAGCTCTTGAACCTATCAGTGACATGACTCCGGAATGTGGAAAAATTTTGGTACCAAGGGATCGAAGGTCTTACAGAGACAACAAGGATCAAATGGAATGAGGCAAAATGACAAACCCAAACCCCGGAAGGCCAATCATGATGTGAGGATATCCCAAACCCGACGAGAAGTAAAAGTGTCGATGTTCAAGAGCGACTAGCTGCCATAGATAACCAACAGAATATTTCCAAATTTTGCCCCACCATTGCTGGTGAGTACCCCAATTATTTTTGAAAAACAAGCTTGAAGGGGATAGCATATGCTTGCAATATAAGTTCGTCCTTTGGAAAAATCCAACCTAGTGAAATTTTAATGAGCCCAAGGGAGGAGAAGCTCAGGTCTCATCATGGTGATGAGTCCAATGTTGTCAAGGTTTAACAAGTCCGACATAGGTAAAACTTGAACTCTTTTTCATGTTTAGAGAGTTTGAAAAAGACATGGAGAAGAAAACTCCAGATGGGCCCTTTTCGTAAGTTTGTGTCTCTGAAGCCCGAAAGGGTAGAAAAAGATACTTGAGTGAACCACTTGACCATTTTGGTCAAGGAGTACTTTTCGTAAATAGTGTTTCTAGTCCGAAAAAGTAAAAAACTTACCGGACACACGAGTTTCGCAACCATGAACGAGCTTGAAACAACAAGGGCTCGGCAATATTTTCATGTTTCAAGAGTCAGAAAAGAGCTTAAAGTTGACTCAGGTCAAACGTTTTGCGATATTCACCAAGCATGTATTGATCATCTCCCACATCCGGAACACCTGTTACTACACAAAGAAATCCAAGCATAAGACCCGTTCGACAAGAATACACGATTAATGTTCACACCTAATTCAAAACCCTAAAAACCATAGTCAAAACCCTAAATTTCAAAAAAAAGGGCTATAAAAAGGCAGATGATAAAAAATAATTTACTTTATGTTTGTTTTAACCGTGGTGAAAACTTCAATCTACACGTACCTTGTGAAATTGGGTGGTCGATTCCCGGAGCTTCGTTGGTTCATTGCTTCCCAAACTCCTTCTAGGTAAATATTTTGCCCGTTCTCTTATTTTTTGTCTCAATTTTAAACATAATTTCACGTTTTTGGCTAGATTTGGGAGGAATTTTTGTTTCAAAAATTCTGCCTCGATCGTCGCAGATTTCCCCCTCGGGATTGCGACAACCAAGAAATTTAAATAGGCCAAAATCGGGATCGTCGCAGGAAAGTGATGTACTCCTGTGACGATCTGAGAAATTATGAACTACTCAAACTGGACCGTTGCAACTACTTTAGAAACAGCTATGACGAGTGCACAAAAAAAAAAAAAAAAACATTGTGGCATATGAAAAATGGGTAAATGATTTTTAATAAAAGAATGCTTGTGTGTGCATGTGCAAAATGGCGTTCTCCTGGAAAGAACACACTCACAACGATGATGATAAGAGAGGGGAAGCCGATCCTCAGTGTTTGAATTTCCTCCAGAACTGCGAATTGCTAAAATTATTCTTAACACCGCTATTGAGAGCACAACTAGATATCCTAGAATACTTAATTCGGTTGTGGAACCCAATGAAGGGGAAATTCATCATCCGTGGGCAAGAGGTTGACTTTGACACCATAGATATTTATTTTATGATCATTTTATCATGACGAGGGGAGAGACCCCGCATGGGCGGTGTGCGAATCGGTGGAGATTCCTTAGATATGCTCATCGCACGAGTGTGCCCAGCGGCACGAAAATCATCCACTAGTGGCAAGTTACAGATATCCACAGTGAATGATCTATCACTACGAGTGTTGTTATTCACCATCACAAGGGCGGTTGGTTCCCAAGTCGAGCACAAGGCCACTAAAACTCAAATGTTGTTGGCTTTAGACTATCTCAATCCTACTATGTTTCATTGGGCAGAGACCATGTCTCTGAACATGAAGAGGCAGCTGACCAAATGCCAGAGAGGTGAGACGAAGCAATATGGTACGATTCGATCTGATACCACTGATGCTGGAGCAGGTACCTATTCTTCAGTTACAAGACATGCGAATGGGGTGGCCCGGACCCACAAGAGACCCGAACAACTCAGTGGGCTCATGTGATGTCGTGAAGAGGCAGTGGCCAGCCAATTTCATGGGGTCCCGAATATGGAGTGGCTACATCGCTAGCAGGTGGTGGTCGAGGATTGGCCATACATAGGGTATGGACTTCAGGGGAGACCCTGACAAGCTGCTTCCACCTGGAGAGCAATTGGGATGAGAGAGGTAAAATACTTGGTTTGACTGCCAAACTTTTCGTATTTTGGTTTTTTGTTGTTTTTGGATTTTAAATATATATGCTCTTATAATTATGCTCAACTTTTTACAGATGTCGAACTTGAGAGACTAGTAGGTCTTGCTCCTATGGCCCGAAGGGACAACAAAGAGATCGCCTTGCCACCTCTGGGTCTAGATGCTGAGGAGGAGATAGCTCGGAACCTCGAGGGCTTGACTAAGGGGATCCCAGATTACAAAGGGTTCGAGGAGATACCAAGACAGTACCAATGACACGCCGCGGGTGTGTCAAACAGGATACACTGGCTGCTCAGACAAGTGGTCCATGCAGTGGTCTACTATAGAGAGCAGCACCCATAGTAGACTTCTAAGTTTCATTTTCTGGTGTTTTGAGAGACATGTGTATCATGACGTAACTTGAACATACATATATATATATATATATAGATATATATATATATATTTTGGACATATACATCTATTTATGTTTTACTGCTTTTACCTATTGAGTCTGAATACTTGTTTATGATTTTTATAAATTGCGTAAATGTCTATCTAATACATGGTTTTCTAATGCATCAATTAACGTATTTAGCCTTCTAGGAAAGTGTTGATATGTGATATAATCAAAATTTCTTTCCAGTAAGCGAACACATAAATACAACCTTAAAATTTGAGGGTTTTTAACAGAATAATGCCCATTAAGTTGAAGAACAACAAGCTGAGAGTCTAGATTCACAATCAATGCACGAATATTGAGGTCAACAACCTCAGCCAATAATTCGATGACGGCGCTATATTCAGTGACACTGTTCATGGTACACCATAAACAAACACCTTGGAGGTCTACTAACTCACCATGAGGATCGTAGATCACCCATGCCATGGAGGAACGATTCCAGGTACTGCAACAGGCACCATCAGCGAAACCGATATAAGGTGCAATAGACATCTTCACAAGAAGTAAAAAGACATAATAAGCAGCAAACGCTTACACACCAACCCAAACATGTACAAAATGAAAAGCACACTTATGTACACAGCAGATGCACGAAAGACTCATGCATAGTATTTTTTAAGATAAAGCTCATTTTGAGGCTTATCCAAAGGGTTTCCTTCATAGTTAATTAGCTCATAGACCCCTTTCTACAAAACATGTTTCACAATATAAGGCCCATGCCACATAGGTTCGAATTTTCCTGCCCCTAACTTATCATTTTCTTGATCGTATAACAGGACTAAATCTCCCTCAGTGAAAGAACAAGGGTTAATAGTCTGATCAAAGTGAGTTTTCACTCTCTTCTTTCGTGCTTCAATGACTAAAGAAGCAAGTCGACAGGTCTAGCCGCTCTAGATAAAGAAGGCGTTCTTCCACAAGAGTAGTATTTGAGAGAAATTTGAGAGCTAACTTGAGAGAAGGTATTTCGCATTCAATCGGAATGGTAGCTTCCAGACCATAAACCAGTTGAAATGGTGTGAATCCGATTACATCCTTCATTGAGGTACGGTAGGCCCATAAGGTGGAAAACAACATCAAGTGCCAGTTGGACTTGTCCATTCCAATGGTACATTGAAGCATCGTAACCAACATCTTGTTGACGAATTCGACTTGGCCATTGGCCTGAGGGTAATAAGGCATCGAACTATCGTGATGCAAGCCTAATTGGGTCATTAACTCAGTCATCATATGACCATGAAAATGAGAACCCTGATCAGTGACAATAACCTAAGGGACTCTGAATCAAGTAATCACATGATTGAATAGGAATTGTGCAATTGCCTTACCGTCGTTAGACAAGGTAGGCATCACTTCAACCCATTTTGTAAAATAATCGATGACAACAATGATATACCCATGCCCCCCAACCGAGCGAGGGTTACAAGTCATAAAATCAATGCCCCATTTAGCAAAAGGGCCCACGGTAATGACAGGATGCAAAAGGAAAGGTGGCGCACGCATCTTCCGCTGGTAATCTGGCACACGTGACAGGAACAGACAGCGAGAATGCAATCCTTAAAAATGGATGGCCAAAAGTAACCAACATGAAGGAATTTCTGGGTAGTAGCATAACTAGACATATGACCACCACATGCACCAGAGTGGCATTCATTCAAGACTTGTTCAGCTTCCTCGAATGTCAAACAACGACGGAGAACTGAATTAACGTCGAGACAATACAAAGTGTCTCCAACAATACAATAACGCTGAGAATGGTGACGAATACGTCATCGAGCATCCTTAGACAAATCAGGATGGAAGGAAGACATCTGGAGGTAGACAATAATGTCACCGTACCAAGGATTGAGGGTACTGATCAAGAAAAGAGTGTCATGCGGGATGCGGTCCTCTATCCGAGAGGGAGAAATAGCATATGGTAACAAGCAAATCAATTCAGCAAAGACAAGTGACTTCTTAGACTTGATGGTAGTAAACTCCAAATCGAACTCTTGAAGGATAATGATCCATTTTGAGTGCTTTCCCCGCAGCAATTGACGTGACAAGATGTACGTCATCGAGTTGCAACCGTAAATCACGGTCATCGTACGTAATAAAATATAACGACGAAAATGTTGGACATCCTAAACAGCCGCCAAGGTGAGCTTCTCAACATAAGCATATCGAGTCTCAGTGTTAAGGAGGTTGCGGCTAAGATAATCGATAATATGCTCAGAACCGTCGTCGTCATCTTGAACCAAAACCATGCCAATAGTGTTGTCGGCAGCAGCGAGATAAAGGGTGTCATCACAATGGTAGTCAGGTGGACGTAATAAGGGAGCAGAAACAAGAAGTGCCTTGAGTTGCTCGAATGACTTTTGGGGAATGTCATCCCAAACAAAGGGAGTGTCACGCTTAAGGAGACATGTATAACCTTTAGCAATCTCAGCGTAGTTAGGGATAAAACGACGTAAGAAATTGGCTTTTCCCTGCAAACTCTATAACTGATGCAAAGAAGCAAGAGGCGGGAGATTCAGTATAGATTCAACTTTGAGGGGATCGAGACGAATGCCCTATTTAGAGACGACAAACCCGAGAAGTCTGTCGGATTCAACGCAGAAGACACACTTATGTGGATTGAGACAAATACGGTAATGTCTACAATGAAGAAAAATCTAACGAAGGTGGTTCGTATGGTTAGAACGCTTAGCTAAATGAGTCGGAAGGTCATCTAGATACGGCTAAACAATGTGACGGATGTCATGAAATGCATATGACATTGTTCACTAGAAGGTGGCATCGTCATTCTTAAGGTCGAAAGGAAGCTTCTTGTAAGAAACGGTACCCCACGGGCAGATGAAGGCGATTTTTTGTTGATCGGCAAGTGAAATATTAATTTGGTTGTAACCAAAAAAGTCGTCCATAAACGAGAAAATATCACTCCTAGCACAATCGTCGATGAGCTGGTCGATAAAGGGCGTAGGATAATTATCCTTTGGACACGCGTGATTGATGTCATGGTAATCAACACAAACCCTAGTAGTGCCTTGCTTTTTGGTCACAGGGACAATATTAGAGACCCAATCAGTCAGTGGGATATGGTAAATAAACCTTGCCTTGAGAAGTTTTTCAACTTCTCCCTTAATAGCCGCAGCTTTTCTTGGATGCATGGGACGTAAACGTTAGCGAACAAGCTTCGCACCAGGGTACGTAGGTATCTCATGGATCACAATACTTGGGTCAATACTAGACATCTCCTCATATGACCAAGCGAACACATCACTAAACTCTTTGAAAAGGTTGGTATACAACTGAATCTCTTCTGGAGAACAGGTAACACCAATGTGAATATGCTCGACAATCCCTGGTTTGGCAGAGATGTCGATTGGCATGGTTTACGTAATATTCCCCATTTTTCCCTCAAAAAAAACTTCATGAATCAGGATAGGCATCTGAAGCGGCTGAGAGGGAATACAGGAAGCAAACTTCTCTAGACAGGTAGTCATGGCCCCATGGATTGGGAGAAACTAGGAACGATGGTGATGATCGAACCAAGGAGGATCTTCAAAAGACATAGTCTCAAGAATGGCTTCATCGGAAGGAAATGTCTCTTGTAACGGATCCAGAGAAACAACGTCTCCAAGCCAAGGGGATTGCACATACGCGTTGAGAGATCTACTCAAAGGAGCAGAGTCGGATGACGAAACTGAAGCTAAAACAATTTCAACATAGTTGAGCTCGGTAGGGCTCAATGACATAACCTCACCCCATGAATCCACTTGATCGACAAGGGGAATCATCCAAGGATTAGAACAAGTAGAAATCATATTGATAGAGGCGACATTGGGAGGTGGGAGTGAAAAAACTCCCATAATGGCAAGATCTTTGAATAGTCCAGCACCCACACTCTCATAGGGAATACTGGTATGCTCCACAAACGGAACATTACTATCCGAAGAAGAAGAAGCAAAGAAGTACAATTGATCTACCATGACAATTTTCCCTTGATGAGGAAAATGAAGTACATGAAATAAAGATGAAGCCAGTGCACACATGGTGTAAGTCCAAATTCGGCCTAACAAGAGGTTGTAAGTCAAATTCACGTCAACAACTTCGACTTCGACCTCAACTGTCTTCCCTTCTAGGGTAATAGGAAAATGCAGGAGGATACAAAATGGATGAGAATCACCTCCATCAAAGGCTTCCAAAGTATTAGGAAATTGACTCAAAGATGGGGAGCCGATGGCCTTCCAACAAGCAACAGGCATGATGCAAGTGGAGGCGCCCTCTAATAGTGCGATGAATATTCTTAAAGTTAATGATGACTTGAATGAGGAAAGCAATTCGATGAGGCAATCGCGGCACATGGTTCTCGAGATCGAATGTAATTAATTCTGAATCTGCCGAGTCAATGCCACCAATGGCAGATAGCAGAGATTTCCGTTGGGGGGGACAACTCTAGAGAACTTCGAAAGTGGACATAGCCAAAGGAGCTTGGACTAAGTCTTCAACAATACTATAGTGTTGCGTGGCACGAGCATTGGGGTTATAAGAAGATTTCTGGAGGACTCCCTTAGTAGGAGGTCGAATGACAGACTCAGTGCTAGGTCGTTCAATATGAAGAGGGCTAGAACTGGAAGAAGGAACACTTGAAGGGGCTTCAAGTTCCTTGTCAGCAAACGGAGGATATTCTTTCACTCGAGTACTCACATGGATAAGGATAGTCCCAACCATAAAAACTTGGGAGCTAAAAGTGGAAGAGGACTGAGGTTGATTGACCACCATTTGAGTTTGTTGAGTGGGAAAAGGCTCTTTGAGCACAATAGGAGTTCCTGGAGTCCCCTTAAGCAAATGACTAACTTCAGACCATCTAGGACAGTCTTTGTTAGGAAATTTACCCAGGAACATAAATAATTACTGAGAGGAATATATATAAGAAATAACCAGCAGCAACCATAAACACATAAACACACATGTTTATCTGGGAAAACCCCAAAGCTGGGAAAAACCCGATCATAATGAAATTTCATTATCCTTGGCCAAAACCCTGGCCAATCTGTCCAAGTGAGCCTTCACGGCTCACCTCCAGGCCTTTGCATTACAATGAAGTCCTTCCAGCCTTTTATAGGCTCCATTACATATAATACCACGGGCACAATACCATGGGTGCATAATACCATGTGCCCCAAAACCATCACTGTTTAACCTCCTTTGGCTCTATTTGAGTCAAGTTTACTTAACAATTCCCCCCTTAAACTTGACTTGGGATTCCTTGACTAACTCCAGCCAATCTTGCTAAGTGAGACAATCCCGCTCACTCTAGCTCTTACCCCCCTCAAAGTTCTTACCCTGGGTATTGTTAACGGACATCCCTCCTATCACCTAGGTCTAACCCAGACTTTACCGGTGATTACCCAGGGGTACACATGCCTTACCAAGTCTTACAGTAGTATCCCCATTTATATGCAATAATTTGACTTCATTAATTAATTTTTTATTTTTTTTTGGTTTATTGTTGCTGCTATTCTAACCCATCTTTTCTCAATTGCGGGCATCCTTGTTTTGTTTCTTTGCTCCCTTCTTGCCAAGTTTAACTGCCTTTAAATTCTAAGATGAATCCTTGAAACCCTCGCCTAGGGTGACTTCACCAGGAAGCCTTGATCTGGATCTGGAGCCTGATAACATGCGATGCTTCTTGTTTGGTTGATCTATATCCATGGCATCATCATTCTCTTCCATGCCACTTGACCTTTCTCGCTTACGACGTCACCAACACACAGATCTGCTCCGAGCTCTCTCTATTGCTGCCGAAGGATCCCAAAACAACAACTCCTCCTCCTCCTCCTGATCCTCTACCTCTGGTCTCTTCGCTTGCAACAACTCTTTCATGGCCGCTACAAATTGCAGCTTCCTCGCCTTCATCTATCTGCCTTTGTAGAACCTTGTTTTGGCTGCATTTAGATTAGATTTGTGAACAAACTATGCATCAGTCCTTTCTATGTCTACCAGGTTAAATAACCCTTGGCAACAAAAGCATTTTTTTGAAGCCAATACACAACCTTTGGCTCTGATACCAATTGTTAAGAAATTTACCCAAGAACACAAATTAATTACGGAGAATTACTGATAGAAACAAATATAAAAAATAACCAGCAGCAACCATAAACACATAAACACACATGTTTATCTGGGAAAACCCCAAAGCTGGGAAAAACTCGATCATAATGAAATTTCATTATCCTTGGCCAAAACCCTGGCCAATCCGGCCAAGTGAGCCTTCACGGCTCACCTCCAGGCCTTTGCATTACAATGAAATCCTTCCAGCCTTTTATAGGCTCCATTACATATAATACCATGGGCACAATACCATGTGCCCCAAAACAATCACTGTTTAACCTCCTTTGACTCTATCTGAGTCAAGTTTACTTAACAGTCTTTAGCGTAGTGATCCTCATCATAGATGAGATAAGGGTACTTTGGTTTGTGTTTAGCACCATCATCGGTCGGAGGCTTAAGAGGGTCCTGCTTCGGTGGATCGGCCTTATTTTTGCCTTTCCCCTTTTTCTTACCTTTCGAAGCTTTATCTTCCGTGATGGACTGGACAACATTGACTTCGGAGGTTTTACCAGTATTAGATGTGGCCTATGAAGCATTTTCACTAAGAGCAGTAGATTTTTGCTTCACAGGGTTCGTGGAAGACTTTCGGGAAGATTGAGCCATGGAACCAATAACACCGTTAGGGAAGGCGTCGATGGGGCTTTAGAAGTTCCAAGATGTGGAGCATCAGGCAAGAGATCATACAGCGTGCCAGATTAGGAATAAACCAAATCGAGATATTGAGCATGCACAATAGCTTGCTCTTCAGTAGCACATGCCCCCCTAGCGATATCACGGCTATCGGACTGACAAAAGAGGTTGTAAACCAGTCAGTCAAAATCTAGTCAGGGATCCAGAACTTAATCAAGCGGTGGCGCGTTCTCCATTCATGAATGTGATCAAAGATGTGCATTGTCGTGTCCTGTTTCAAAGATGTAGGGAGTTGTGTTCCCATTTCATAATGAATCGGAAAGTGAAAGTGGGTAAGAAATGCCATCACAAGCGAATTGAAATCCTAGAAAGTTCCACGAGCAAGTTCAATATACCATTTCACCGCGGAACCAGTGAGAGTCCATTGGAAAAGATGGAGGTAGATAGAATCATCATGCCATGAGTTAGACGAGCACCAAAGGTGATAAGTCATGACATGAGCTTTAGGGTCCTCTCCAGATTTACCTTCAAATTTAGGACAATCACCAGGAATTTTGGTCAGAACTAGTGGCCAATATGGATAATGAAGGATTGGATCATTCATCAACTTGGACACATCAGGCAGTTCCAAGGTTGCTAGAAAAGGTAATTGAGGATTAAAGGACATCATAAGCCTCTGATAAGAGCCAGCATTAGGGTTCCATCCAGATCCTTATTACCCCCATGGGTTTTGTCCATAAGGATTTTACCCATAAGGGTTTTGTCCATAGGGATCTTGCCCATAAGGGTTTTGTCCATAAGGATTATAAGTATAACCTGATGGTTGAACTGGGTTTTGGCCACCAGCAACCCATGGGTTACTAGCTTGACCAATAGGGGCAGCGTAGGGCTGCTGAAAGTTTTGATAAGGATTGACCTGTGGTTGCTGATAATTTTGATTCAGAGCACCTTGAGGTTGTCCTTGGGGTTGTTGAAGTACTTGGAGATCGTATTGCGGCTGAGCTCCAAACTGTGCCTGAGGCCCAGGCTGCATTTGATAAACATGTTGGGCTTGAAATCCAACTTGAGTTTGGAGACCAGGTTGAGTTTGGAGTCCAGCTTGAGTCTGGAAACTGGGTGGGGCTTGAGGAACAACTAGTGTTTGAATGCCCGGTTGATTGAGAGATGGATTGATTTGACCAGACTGATGTCCTTGTTGAAACTGGGGTTGAACCAACTGGCTAGAAGGCTGGCCTTGTTGACATTAAGGTTGACCTACTTGCCCAGAAGGTGGAACTTGTTGGGTAATAGGTTGACCTTCCTGAAACTGAGCCTAGCCCATTTGACCTGAGGGTTGACCTGGCTGGACAATAGGATGGCCTTGCTGGATCTGAGGCTAGCCTACTTGACTAGAGGGTTGACTTGGCTGGACAGTAAGCAGACCTTGCTGGATCTGAGGCTGGCCTACTTGACTAGAGGGTTGACCTTACTAGAATTAAGGCTAACCTGGTTGACCAAAACCTCCAAAAGAGGAACCTCCAAGGGTCGAAGGTTGTCCCTGTAAGGGTTGTCCTTGTAGGCATGAAGGTTTCCCTTCATACGGTTGCCCTTGATACGGTCACCCTTGATATGACTGCCCTTGAAAACTGGAAGGATGGCCTTGTAAAGGTTGGCCTTGCGAACCATGGTAGGTAGTATGAGACCAAGCAACTGATAGTGGAACAGAAATTTCAACCATAGGTTCAGGAGGGAGGGACACAGTGTGATAAATGTGAGCCCCTTGAGGATCATAATAGTGTAATGGATTATGCGGATAGGATGGTGATTGGGAGCCTAGAGGGTTATGGTTCGGGTTTTGAAGAGAAAACATGTATAACTCATATGACCACCCTACTACAATGGAATCGGAAGAAATTGGGATATTACCTATAGGGTTAACAATTCCGAACGCTGAGGATGAAGGACTACCACTAGCGGGTTCCACAGAAGGCCCAATAACAGTGGTAACCACCGAGGATGCAATAACAGCACTACAGTAGGAGCTGTAGAGGCCACACAAATAGTAGGCATTGACGGAAAGACGTTACCAATACATTGTGAATCTGAGGTATGAAAGGCCCTTAGGTCGAGATTATAGCACGAGACCACACAGAATTCTGATTTAGAGATGTGGAACTCATGATGTCCAATAAGACATGATAACGTAATGGTAATGACACGCCAAGAGGAGTGCTAAAAGGAAAACCTTCTGAAGGAAGAGGAATTTCACCGCTTGACACTAGGTTCTCTTCACCGGTAACGGGGCTTGTCTCATTCATGTCGGAAGAAGACATTGCACCTGAAACACCAGGGGGAGTAAATGGGAAGTCTTCTTCTGAAGGCTCCTGTCACGCGGAATGAGTTATACTTGCGGGCAAATCTAACCTTCCTAGGAGTCTAAGACTCTCTAATGACAAACAAACCAAATAAGAGCTATCCTTCTCTAGATACACATCATTTTACAAGAAATCAAATGTTCTCGATCTTACCTTAGGTCCAATGCTTGTTGTAGTAGTCCAGTCTAGTTGATCCGGATGAGCTCCTCCTTCACCTTCAGACCTGCATTCACTAACAAGGCAAACAATTACATAGCATCTGAATATTCATTATAAAACAAAATATATCTATCATACTGACCAAGGAATGCATGAAATAATTCATTAACAAATCATTGAGAAGAATGGACTTATTTGTATTAAATAATCAAAGGAACCCTTACAACCTGAGCCTTGGTGTTGTGCAAGCTCCTCCCAGGGTCCAGCAAGAGATTTCCTCTACTTCGACAAGCTCACCCACTCCCAATATGGTAACAAGGAAGAATAGTGATCTCTCCTCACAAGTCAACAATGGAAGTCCTAATTCCAGCAGCATTTACCCTTTAGAATGTTCAGCTTTCAACATCCCCTCCTTTGGCCCAATGCCTGTATTTATAGTATTCTAGAGGAGGTTATTCAGTTCCAACATCAATGGGATACTCCCTCTTTTGGATGGGGTAGCTCCTCTCTTGATGGGATAAGCTCCTCTCTTGATGGGATAAGCTCCTCTATCATAGGGATGCATGAACCAT
>APFE030855272.1:0-10572 GCA_000404065.3 Pinus taeda | reverse complement strand
TCATGTGCCAACGTGATCCAATTAATTTCCCTACTGAGAAAGTTGTAAAATATTTGGATTCCTGAATGGTTGTTATAACCATGTCATATTTCTTGGGCAGGCTTCGAAGGACTTTTTCGACAATATTCTGATCTTTAATGGCTTCACCAATTAGTTTGATCTGATTGACTATTCTCATTACTCTAGTCATGAATTGGTCCACATTCTATGTGTCAGTCATCTTCAGGGTTTCAAACTGAGCTCTTAATGTTTGCAATTTAATAGTCTTCATTGTAACATTTCCTTAATACGCAATTTTCAAAATATCCCTAACTTATTTTGTTGTTGATGCACCGGTTATCTCGTCGAAGATAGAGTCATCGAATGAGTTTTATATCCAACATTTTGCTTTATTCTCTTTATTTTTGAGTTCTCCAACTACATTCCTCTTATTATTGTTCATGGCTACTAATTGTTCTTGGGTTGGCTCTACATAACCATTCTGCAAGGTATCCTAACAATCATGGGCTTGTAAAGATGTCTTCATTCTTAAAAACCAAAACTCATAACTTTTACCAAGCAAAATCTAGGTATGTGGCAAAGCACTAAAAAAAACCATTTTTTGAATGCAGATGTGCATGCCTTTCTGCAACCTTCATTCCAAGACTAAAAAATATCTTTTAAAGAATTAGCACCCCTTCTTTTTTTGAATCAAATAATACCATTTTCATTAAAAAAAACCCTTTTACTTTGCAATAAATTTAAGCTTTTAGCTAAAAAAATAAAACATAAATAAAACCCCTTTTGGCTTTAATACATCATAATAAATCCTCCTTTCCCTTTAAAGTATTTGATTCACCATTTGAACTTCAATGAATGAATAATAAATAATGAATAAAAAAGTCCTTTCAACTTTGAATTTGACTTTTCAAATAAGACATAGATCATTTGTAAAATAATTCCAATCGAACTTACTTGCTTGTTTCGAAGAATACTGAGCTAGAGGTAAACGAGAGATGGCTGGCGCTGATGCTTTCCCCTGCTCGGATTATGGAACCACAGGTATTGAGGACATTGACGGAGGCGTTGTAGGGTTGCCCACAGCCTTTGCACTCCGATGGTCCAGCCTTGGGTGCGAGGTACTGGTGCGCTCAGCCGCTATTCAATTTACCGGCACAGTTTTGGCTTTTCCACCATTCGCATGGAAAACCCCGAAACTTCCTGGCATCGCTGATTGCCCTTGCCCATGTTATTACCTGTGGTTTGGGCCGAATATGTCAATGGCGGATCTGGAGGCGAAGCCCGTCAAAAGGCTTGAAAACAGAGATATATAAAAATAGCTATTGGGTTCAGAAGCTCCCTCGGAGGTGGGTTTTCGGCAGGTTTTGGCGTTATCGATCAAGCCAACATTGCCCCTCCTCTCACGAACTCTGCATGAAAAGAAGGGGGTCCCTATGCTGCAGATCTGTCCCATTTCTTTCCTGCTTGGTCGAACCACAGCATATCTAGGACGGATCTACCCGATTTGTGCCCTAAACTGAGAGCCAGGCGGCTAGATCTGGGACTACAGCCTAATCCCTGGCGGCAGATCGAAGACATCATCCCTAGATTGGGCAGAGTTTATGCAGATCAAGCTATGCAAAAAGGAAATCGATCCAAAACAGAGCCAGATCGAAAACTACGCCATCAGCCAGAGTAGGTAACAAATTTTTGTTTTCAGATTCTGATTAATCCCCCTCAGGGGAAAACTCGTTTAGTTTGGGTACAGGCAGGAGACACTTCCATGCATCTGAAACAACAAATAAGGGCAGAAATGGGATTCCCAGTTCAGGCCCAGCATCTGGTCAATGGAAGGCGGTCCCTTCAGGACGGTAGATCTTTGGAGAGCTACGAGATTGGGCCAGGATCAACCATTACATTAAATCTCAGATTAAGAGGGGGGGTTCTGCAACATGGACAGACAAGCATCTCAGGGGGAGACAAAGGGAATAAAGCTGCAGCCCAACAACAACCAAAGGGATCCTACAAAAACATATTACAGGGCAACAGGAATTCAGGTCCCTCTCCAGGCCTCAGCGGCTCCTTGCCTGGGCCATATATAGTTGATCAATCAAAAGAAACCCCAGCTTTAAACTTAGATTCAACAGGGATCGATGATGTCGTCAATGACTATGAAACACAAGCTCTAATCTGCCATTTCAATAGTTACTAGCCAAAACCCTTGGATCTATTCCATTGGATCTTCACCAGATGGACCATGGAATGTGATATCCACCTGTGTTCAAAAGGGTTCTTCATAGTAAAATTTACATCCAAGGAAGTCAGAGATACAGTCATAAGTTTAGGGCCATGGTTCTGGGGAACATCGGGACTGTTTGTGACCCCATGGTTCCCAGATTTTCATCCAAATAATATGACTGTAACCAAAATGCCAGTTTGGGTTAGACTATACAATCTTCCACTGCACTTTTGGCATGAACGAGTGCTGGAAGGTATAGGGAACAGCATAGGGAAATATGTCAAAATAGATCTGGAAAGGATCGATGAAAGGATCTACACTTTCGTACGGATCTGTGTGGAAGTACATCTAAGTAAAGGGCTGTCAAACAACATCAGGCTGGTCTACAAACAACAGAATTGGCTACAGGTACTAGATTATGAAAACACCGCCTTTAGATGTAGGCTCTGTAGGCAGACAGGACACTTACAAAGTACATGTCCAGAAGCCAAGAATAAAAGAAAGCAGAAAGGGAAGCAGAAAAAAGGATGGCATTTCTCACCACCAGATTCAGAGGACGAAGAATCAGAAGCAGCAGAGGAAGAGAACCCAGCAGAGAAAACTGAGGTATCTCAAGAAATGGAGAATCAGAAGGAACCCCCATCAGTCAACATGGCAGAAAAATCTAGTATGGCTCCTAGCACAGGAGGCAACAAACGGCTCCATCACTCAGACACTTCAAATTCAGACAAAGAAACTGGCCCTCAGAATATAGAAACACAGATAGTCATTGCATCGATCGAGCCCTCTCAAGGAGAGTGGTGTAAGGTCGAAAAGAAAAAGGGGAGGAAAACTTGAAGCGTGAGCTCTGCTCATTACTGGATTTCAGTTTCTTCTGCTCTTTCTCCTCCGTCCTCTTCTTCTTTTCTCTTTCTCTTATTCTTTGTGCACGTTAGTTCGCTAACGATGTGTGGAGTGCGAAAGCACTTGAGCCCTTGCGGCAGCTTACAGCATGTTTCAGTACATCTGCTAATGTAACTTTTCATTATTTTTTAATAAAAAGTTACTGCTTTTTTCTTTGGGGAAAAAGACATAGATCATTTGTCTCTGATCCAGGTGGATATTGGTGGCCAACCATCAATTCCACTTGGACCCCCACCATTATTTCTTTCATTTTTCAGTTTCTTTAATTGTAGCACAATTTACAATTTTTAGCAGTTTTTTGGGTCCTAAACTTCTGGAGCAGTTTTGAGGCCCTAAATGACATTTTTTGGGAAATCTACCACCAACAATTTTTCTATTTTAATCGTCTTTTCTGTCATATTCCTCAGAGAGATATTTCCAATGGGTTATCATGTGCGTCAAATGGAGATAATATGACCAAGTCACGACCTTGGGAACTTGGTTGTCCAACTCACCCCAACGAGGCCCATCAACGCTTAGTGTTACATCTACTTGGGTTAGGGTTTTGGTTGTTTAGTGTTTGCTCTTACTGTTCAATAATAAAAAGTCCCTTGAGCCTCATTGTAACATAGTTTAGAGGCATGTAGCCACCACATCACTTCTCAAAGATAAGCTACCATCGCCCTAGCTAGTTTATTTCCATTTCTGTTTGTAAGCATATTTTAGTATTTTACAGTAACAAAATGAAGTATTATTTTTGCTGCATCTCTGTATGTATGGTTATATCTGTAATTTGTTGCGTTCCTATTTAAATATGGATCAGTCTCTTAGTAAAGCCATTTAAAAAACAACTTACGGCACATGACACCTTTGAAAATAATTTCCCTTGTTAAACTCGTCGACAACTTTGAAAATCGATCCCTTGGAAAACTCTTAAAATAAACATTTAACCTTTAAAAAAAATTTACCATGAACCTTCATGATTCCCTTTGTTTGACCTTCATGAAAAATCACGTAGCCCTTCATGAACCCTGAGCTTATCTCGATGGTTGATTCAATGAATATTTGACCATCAGATGGATAGTGGCGCAGTCAAATAATTGACTGTCCCAATGTATGTATGATTGTTGAATATTTGATGAATCAACAATCAAGATAAGGATGCCCCTTATAAATTGTCAGAATAAGCTAATTACTCCTGCATGAGGAGTTGGCTAAACTTAGAGATTCAGTTAACTAAGTGTTGAGGGTTGACTGTTTGTGTTGAGTCAAGTGTGCGTTAAGTGATAGATGAATTTTCGCATGTGGTTGCATGTCAATACATTTTAGGCAAGTCACTAGTTGGAAAAGGTTAAATATCCTTCACCGAGTTCATTGTAAGCATGATGTTTTGTGTGATCAATAGAAGAACTGCATCTTGTGGATTTGTGTGTAAATTATTTGTTTTGTCTTCTCTATCTATCCAACAAATTGGTATTAGAGCAAGGTTAAGTGAAATCTTTCAAACAACCTGAGTATCGGAGAAGTGCAACTGCAGTTTGTAGAGAAAGTTAATTATTTATTATTAGAGCTAGAGGAGCCATGCTATGTAAGCATATCTTGCGGGAGATATTCATGTGTGTGTGAAGTCGCATCCTTAGCCTGCATAGCCATGTTGTGTGAGCATCACCACAACTAATAGTCGCAAATTTTTTGGCAGCCGCATCTATCATTAACAACCATCCTCGAGTAAGAGGTAGTGAGTCCCTATTGCTAGTTAAAGAGATCTGCACCTATTGTAGCCACTATAGGAACAAGAGAAAAGTCGCATCAAGAAAAAATTAAGAGCACAAAGAAATATTTTTTGAAAATACCAAGCCAAGCTTGGTGGAATGCAATTCGAAGGAGTCAAAACAATTTGCCCGTAACGTGGGGCAAGTGGGGAAAGTATAAGTAAAGATTTTCTTTTTGGTATTCGAAAGTCTATAAAGACCATAAATAAAAGGTTATATGTTATGTGTAGTTTAAGTGGGCCTTTTAATTTTATGGTGAGAAAGGTTTCTTTTTATTAAAATTTTCAAAAAGATTTTTTTTTTAAGTATTTTTTTTAAAGTTTTTTATATATAAAATAAAAAATATAGGAGAAATTTTTGGGGAACGATGGCTTTCTCAAATTTCCAGCCCAGTTCCCACCATTTACAGGGAAATATTATGAGGTGTGGGCCATTAGGATTACAACCACTTTGCAGGCTCATGAGGTTTGGGATTATGTCCAATTTGGGTTTTCAGAACATAAGAATGAAGATGAAGCACGAGATCTCACTAATGCAAAGAGGGAACAATGGAAGACATACAAAAGGAAGAATGCATAAGCGTTGTAGCTTATCTGGCAGGGAGTGGAATGAGCAATGTTCCAGAAGATTACGATCATGTCTTCAGCAAAGGAAGCTTGGGATACTTTGGTGACAAACTATATAGGTATGGCTAAAGTCAATATTGTTAAGTTGCATAATACTAGGAGAGATTTTGAAATTTTGTAGATGAAGGAGACATAGGACATTGATTCTTTCATGAATCAGGTCATAATGGTTGTAAATCAGTTAAAGGTTTCTGTTTACGAAATTAAAGATTGAAAAGTAGTTGAGAAGGTCCTAAGATATTTGTCTACGAAATTTGATGTTGTGGTACAAGCCATAGAAGAAGCCAAGGATTTGGCATCATTAATAGTTGATGACTTGATGGGATCACTTCTATCACATGAGGCAAGGATAAATAGAAATAAGGATTCCACTTTAGAGACCTCCTTCAAAATTCAGGTTTCTATTTCAAGAGATAGAGGTCGAATCAGAAATAGATTGAGAGGTAGAGGATGAGGCAGAAGATATGGTGGTTAGAGAGATGGCCGACAAGAACATGAACATGAAATTGGAAGAAACTACAGAAGCTTCAAAAATAATCAAAGAGTTGACAAATCAAAGGTGAGATGTTATTATTGTAATAAATTTGGTCACTATGCTCGTGATTGCAGGAAGAAGATAGCTTATCAAGGGAACCTGAGAGCAAATGTCACTATAGAGAGTACTAACTCCATGTTCCTAGATTTCCATAACATGCATGAGCCTTCTACTAGTGTGTGGTTGTTAGACAGTGGTTGCAGTAACCACATGACAAGCAACAAGAATTTGGTTGCAAATTTCGATCAATCTGTGAGAATAAAGGTAAATTTTGGGACTGATAAGACTATGGAAGTAGATGGAAAAGGAGTGGTCAACATTCTAACTAAGTAAGGGGATAAAAGACAATCTCAAAGGTATATTATTTTCCTAGTCTGGAACATAATTTGTTTAAGTGTTGGTCAATTGAAACATAGAGAATACAGAGTTATCTTTCAAGGTCAAGAATGTGTTATATATGACAATCCCCTAAGTAAGCAGCCGATAGCAAAGGTTCAGATGATGAGGAGCATACTCTTTCCTCTAATTATGAATTACAATTGTCACGTGAGTTCTTTTACAATTGCATGTTCTGATGATTATTGGTTATGAAACTTTCGATTTGGATGCTTGCACTTTTCTAGTTTAATATTGTTGCAATATAAACAAATGGTCAAACGACTACCTCCCATCAAAGAACCTACTAGTGCTTGTAAGTGTTTCATCTTGAGAAAGTAACACTGTGAATTTTTTCCAAAGGGTGTTGCATACCAAGCAAAGCAACCTCTTGAGCTAGTGCATACAGACTTCTATGGACCTATGAAGACACATTTGATTGGTGGAAGTTGTTACTTCCATACTTTGATTGATGACTATAGTAGAAAGCATTCGGTTTACTTCTTGAAGAAGAAGTCAGAAACTTTTGCAAAGTTAAAGGAATTGAAAGCCTTATAAGAGAACCAAAGTGATTGACAGATCAAGGTATTGATTTCAGATTGTGGTGGAGAATATGATTCAAAGACATTACATGATTACTGTAAACAACATGGAATCACAAGATTGTTTACAACTAGGTACACATTGCAACATAATGGTGTAGAAGAGAGAAAGAATAAGAAAATTATGAACATGGTAAGAAGCATGTTGAAAGGAAGAAACATGTCTAATGAGTATTGTGAAGAAGTTGTTGCATGTCCTATTTATGTGATCAACATATCTCCTACAAAGAGTGTGATGAATATAGTACCAGAAGAAGGATGGTTAGGTATGTCTTGCAGCGTATCTCATCTCAGAGTATTTGTATGTGTAGCTTATGCACATGTTCCTAAAGAGAGAAGATGAAAATTGGGTGATAAAAGTGAAAAATTCCTATTTACTGGTTATAATGAGCAATCAAAATCTTACAAATTGTATAACTCTGTCACAAAGAAGACCATAATTAGTAGATATTTTGGGTTCAAAAAACAAGAGCCAGGGAATGGAACTGTAGAAAAAATAGTTGATGCATAAGTGTCATTGATAGAAGAAGATGATGTAGCAGAAAAGGAGCAACAAGAATCATAGGTGAAGACACCAAATAAAGACACACCAACAAGGACTCCAAGATTTTCAAAGCAGCATGGATATTCAAATAGATCAATAGATCGAGACTCTCCCAATAGTAAATCGGGTGATGAATCAAGCAATGGTAAAAGAAAGATGAGAATTTTGAAAGTTATTTATGCTTATTTGGATGTTATTTCAAATTTTGCATTATTGTCATTCCAACCTTCTTCGTTTGAAGAAGCAATCAAAGATGAAAATTGGGTGCAAGGCATGGATGAAGAAATTGAACCTATTGAAAAGAATGATACATTGGATTAGATTGATTTACCAAAGGACAAAAATCTCGTTAGTGCGAAGTGGGTGTACAAGAAAAATGATGAGAAAGGTATAATTGATAGATTTAAAGAACGACTTGTAGCAAAAGGATTCTCGAAGCAACCATGAATAGATTTTGGAGAAATATTTGCTCTGGTAGCCATATTGGATACTATAAGAGAATTTCTAGCCAAAGCAGCTCAGAAAAAGTGGAAAGTATATTAGCTGGATGTGAAATCAACCTTGTTGAATGGAATTCTAGAAGAAGAAATTTATGTGCAATAGCCTGTAGGTTATGAAATTGAAGCTAATGAAGGTAAAGTTTACAGGTTGAAGAAAGTGCTCTATGGATTGAAGCAAGCACTTAGAGATTGGTATAGAGAATTGATAACTACATGATTTAGAATGGATTTTGTAAAAGCAACATTGAGCCTACCTTGTACACAAAGGTAAATGAGCATGGAAATTTTTTTATTGTTTTCTTATATGTTGATGACATGATTTTTACATGTGCTTTTGAATTAGATGAATTTAAAGCAGCCATGATGAAAGAGTTTGAGATGACAGATCTTGGTCTCATGAAATATTTTCTTGGCATATAAGTTGAGCAATTTGAAAAATGAATTTTTATTTGTCAAAATAAATATGCCAAAGATTTACTAAAAAGATTCAGGATGGAGAATTGTAAATATGTCCCTACATCGGTTGCAATAGGTACAAAGTTAAGCAAATATGATGAAGGATCATATGTCTTTGAGTATCATTAAAGAAACTTGAGTGTTGTAAGTCTAGCTGAGACATAGACTAGCAGGCATGTTTGAGTTGTCATGAGTTATGTTTTAGTTTAGCGGTCGTAATTAAGGGGGAGTGTTAAAATAAGATAATTACTCCTGCATGAGGAGTTGGCTAAAATTAGAGAGTTAGAGAAGTGAGTGTTGAGGGTTGAGTGTTTGAGTGTTGATTCAAGTCAAGTTAAGTGCTAGACAACTTTTAGTGTGTGGTTGCATGTGGTCGAATGTCAAGATATTTTAGGCAAGTCACTAGTTCGAAAGGTTAAATACGCTTCAACGGGTTCATTGTAAGCATGATTCTTTTTGTGATCAATAGAAGAACCACAACTCGTGGATTTGTGTGTGAATTATTTGTTTTGTCTTCTCTTTCTATCCAACATAAATGACACATTTATAAAATGAGTCCGCACCCATTTTTAAAATTTCACTTTGTTGTTTGCTTTGAGCTGCTGAGATGTGCTCTTCACGAGAGTCCCTGTTTGCATTTAGTCACCGATTTTTTGAGTTTTGACATTTTTGTTGAACAAAGATAGGGAGAGTGATCAAGTGTGTTAGTCACTTTTTTTTTTTGGTAAATTGGCTCGCTTATCCAAATTTTCCACTAGTAGCTTCTCCACGAATTATATTTTCATTCCTCTAGTTCTGCTCATCCTCTCCATTCACAATCTCTGACGACATGTTTCTCTCTCGAGAGCCTTGTGCAACCTAAGGCTCTGATACCATAACAAAAATAAAAAGTCAAAAATTAAAATAAAGCAAAAACTCTGCTCATAATTTAAAACAGTTAAATAGATTACATTAGAAGCATCAACAATAAATGATTCGAATGTAACTCGACTATACTGAACTAAATCTGAATGGACTATATACCCAATAAACAAATAAATTGAATATAGTGACAACCAACAAACAATTAGATTAATACCTCAACACAACGACTAAAAAAATCCATATAATCGTCGGCGTTGAATGCCTTGATCTTGCCCTTACGTGAGAAAGAGAAAATATGTGACTAAATATAAAATTAAAAAGGGATGAAAAAAAAAAACTAAACCTAAAAAATCCATGTCCCATAAAGGTATGTCATTCAACGATGACTCAAGTGATGCTCTTTTATCTCAAACGAGTCGTAAACAAGAGCGTTTGAGTTGCTCTATCTTTGCTACTCCCACTTGCATGCCCTTTTCACTTGCTCGATCTAAACGTCGAAGCGTGAATATTGGTAATTGATTGAATTGGAGAGGGCAGGGCATATCTGATCTCGCTGGATATAAAGATAAATCCATGGTCGACATACTGTAAATCTTGCCCACTCATGGACTCCGAAACGGAAGACATTTTTCAAAAAGAACTGATATGTTTGGTTAGTAGGATATTCAAAATTGAAAATTTTTAAGTTCAGGGAGGATTAATTAGTTTTACATTTAAAACCTTTAAACTACATAGAGAGGTGCACTTTACAATTTTATGAAGGACATAACCTTAAATTAAGAACAATTTAAAAACTGTATTTTACTAAATTAAAAGAAATGATAATAATTATATGAGTCAACATAGGCTTATAGAGATTAACTTGATTATTTGATTATAGAGATATATTTGTTTAAGGGGTATAATATGGTTTTGTAGAGGATATTTTTCCATATTGGATAATGTAGAAGATTTTTATAAGAGTTTGAAGATTTATGAAATGGAAAAGTATTGATGTAATAGAATGAAATATAATGTTTAATAAGAGGGTGATGTGTGATTTTTTTTATATAAAAAATAATAAATAACATGATTGATTAGTTTTAATTATCTAATTATGTTCGTTAGTTTAGTTAATATTACAATGGACTATGAACAATATATAAAAATACTTTTGTCACTCTCAACCATAAATAAAATAAAAGATGAAGTTATATAT